>JAOXJP010189762.1:0-12277 GCA_025762735.1 Platanus orientalis | reverse complement strand
TCAGTCATCACTGTGGTGGCCTTATCGGTTAATAGATAATGCAATAATATGCCATTGAGTGATCGCCGATATAGTTGATTGCCCTGCAAGGTAAATCGGGTAGCTCATCGTCGTATCTCAACGCGCTTCATAGGGTCTAGAGGCTCTCTTCAATCCATGAGATGTTGGATGAAAGGCTTGTGCCAGTCTTCTTCCTCCGTAGTTGGCTTGCCACCAATATTTTGTGTCATGATCGCGTAGATCGGTGTTGCAAACAAATGAAACATTCTCTTCGTTAGAAGGGGCCAACAGGGGCACAACCCATCTTTCTCCAATGTGAATGATGAGATAATCGTCTCTTGGATGTGTGAGTGATGTTGCCAAACTTGACAATGCATCAACTCATCTGCTTACGTGTTGTATTTGCAAATGCCAGAACAACTTTGCCAAGTATTTAGCCCTTTAGAAATAAGGTGTGAGACTTAGCCTTTTGATATGGTAGAGACCATTCATTTGGCGAATAATGAGCTCTGAATCCTCGTAAACTATAAGGTTATCTATGGGGATTTTCAGGGCCAATTCAAGGCCTGCAATCAATGCTTCACACTCAATTTCATTGTTCGAACATCCCTTTGTTAGTATAAGTGAGTGCATGATGATGCCATTGTCTGGGGTGACAAAAACGATGCCAACTCCTGAAGACTTATTTGTGTTATCTCCCAAAGTAGTAGAAGAACCTCAGGATGTGCCATCAGAGGACATTTCCCAATCTTTTTTTTACCTATACTTGCATGACATTCTCATAAGGTAGCTCCATTTAAAGCGGGGAATCATCAGGTACTAGGTGTGGGCCAAGAAATCTGCTAGCACTTGCCCTTTAACTGCTCGTTGTGGCACGTAGTGGATGTCAAACTCTGAGAGGAGGACGGTCCACTTTGCGATGCGCCGTTGTACTGAGGGGAGACTCATAATGTATTTTAATGGGTCGGCTGCGATAAGATGGACTATTGTAGTGAGGAGATAATGCCTTAATTTTTGAAGCGCAAAGACCAAAGTCAAACAAGTTTTTTCTATGGGTGAGTAGTTCAACTCGGCATCGACCATTGTTCTGTTGATGTAATATAAAGCATGTTCCTTGCCTTCCTCATTGTGTTAGGCTAACAGTGCTCCAAGAGATGATTCCATGGCTGCCACATACAAAAGTAATGACTTGCCCATAGCTGGGCTCATGAGCAACGGTGGATTTAGCAGGTATTGTTTGATACTGTCAAACGCATTTTGATAGGACTGGTCCCAGACAAAAGGAACTCCTTTCTTCATTAGGCGAGAAAAGGGTTGGCAACATCCTGATAGATTGGAAGTGAACCGTCGAATGTAGGCGAGTGTCCCCTGTAATCTCTTGAGTTCAGAGATATTTTTTGGTTTGGGCATCTCGATTATGGTTGTAAGCTTCTTACGATCGATCTTGATCCCCCTATGCAGGACAATGAACCCAAGAAACTGTCCTGATGATATGCCAAAGGCACATTTGAGAGGGTTCATTTTCAAGTTATATCGGCGAAGTCATTGGAAGACTCAGTCTAGATCGGCAATGTGATGTTGCTTGAGCTTTGTCTTTACAACCAAATCTTCGACATAGCATTCAATCACATCATGTAGTAGGTCTTCAAATATGTAGGTCATTGCCCTCTAATAAGTGGCACCGACATTCTTTCAACCAAAGGGCATGACTTTGTAGCGAAATATGCCAATCGACGTACGGAATGCCGTGGCTTCTTCGTCTCTGAAGCTATTTGTATCTGGTTATATCCTGAATAACCATCTATGAAAAAAAGAGCTTCATACCCCAGGGTGGCATCTACCAATAACTCTATGAGTGGAAGAGGAAAGTTGTCCTTCAATCATGCACTATTAAGGTCCTTGTAGTCAATGCACACCCTAATTTGGCCGTTCTTGTTTAGTACATGTACGATGTTGGCAAGCCATTTGGGGTATCGGACTTCACGGATGAACTTGGCCTTAAGCAACTTCTCCACTTCTCCTTTTATCTTATCAGCAATATCATGTCTAGCTTTGCGAGGATGTTGTTTGATGGGCCGCTAGGTTGGATTAATTGTGAGTCAGTGGACTGTCACATTGGGGTCCAATCCTAGCATTTCAGAATAATTCCAAGAGAATACGTCTCAGTTTTGCCTCAAGAATTCTAGGTATTGTATCTGTTCTTATGAAGATAGGTGCGCACTAATGAAAGTAGGGCGGAAGTCATCCTCTATTCCCAGGTTTACCTCGATTAGATCGTCTACCATTGCTTGGCCTCCATCCTTGAGTTCCGGAGGCACGGGCATCACTGAATCCATGGCAAAGTCGTTGGAAAACGACTTTTTTTCTATGAACAAGCACTCAAAGGGGGTGTCTTTGAACAGATCTATTCCGAATGCTATGATAGCATGTGAGGATACTTTTAATTTGGTGGGTCTCTTACCCAGTTCTCTTGTATCATCTTTATTCTCGGAATGGAGGACTAGTTGCTTGAACTGCTAGGTTAGAACTTCCTTACCCTTGTAAGAGTTCTTCCATTTTCCCTACTAATCGAAGCTAGAGTTCTGAAGCAGCTACGCAGCCAACTTTGTATGTGGCAACAGACCGATTGGGTCCTTGAGTTCTCGCTCTAAGGTAGGCCTTGAACTATTGGGAGGTTGGGTATGGCTTTCAGGAAAAAAGATGGAGGATGTCCAGTAAGGGTTAACACATATTCCTAATAAATGTACTAGAGGGAGGATAAGGTCATATGCTATTGACTCAGGTAGTAATGGAAAGTAGTTCTTAGTAGTCGTGGCATCGTACTTTACTTTGAGCTTCTTGAGCTTAGTCCACCTTCTTTGTCTTTTGTTGATGTTTCTAGGGGATCATACTTTTGATAATATGTGGCATCAGCGAAGTAGGATTCTGCCATTTAAAAGGGATTGTTATCAGCTATTATGTTACCCTGAGTGTCTTTCCAAGGGTACTTGATGCACTGATGATACGTTGATGGGACCACCAGGAACTTATGCATCCATGGCCTGCCTATGAGATCATTGTAAGCGGTATCGGCATCAATCACATAAAAGGGTGTCTAATCCTCGATGTGACCAAACTTTGTCCTTAGCCTGATGGAACTAAGATGGTGTTGCTCATTTTGATTGAACCCCAGGATGACGAGTGTGCTGGGTTGAAGTTGGGATGGGTCTATTTCTAGATAGTCCAGTGTTTTGGCTGGAAGTATGTTGATTGTTGAACCGCCATCGATCATAACTCTTGACACAGGTTGATTGTCGATAGATCCTGTGATGAATAAGGGTTGATTATGGTCGGGATCATCGGAATATCGATCAGTATCTTCGAAGGTGACCATGGGCATACACAATCCTTCTCTTGTTGCAGTCTGCCAAGAAGCCCTGGCAATCTCATCATTTATAGCAAATTCATCTAGATGAGTTAAGGCATAGATCATAAACACCCTGAGCTCTAGTGACATGCGGAGAGCATCATAAACCGTTAGTAATGATGGGATCTTCTTGAGGTGTGCCATCACGTCATATGTATTGGGGTTATCTATCTTTTTGATGGCCTTGGTACGCTCAGCTTTCATGGATGCCTTCTTCATTGTGTCAACTTGTTGATTAGTTGTGGGACCTTGAAGTGGGATCGACTTTTCGGACCTCAATTTGACTTGATTAACATGTCTAGAATGTGGCTGGCACCCCTCCATCAGGGTAGTGATCTTGAGCTTTATGACATTGCAAGTCTCTATTTGGGGGTTATCAGACATTCTATTCTCAGAGAGGTCCTAAGAAACAAAAGTGAAGCTAGACTCATCGTCGCTAGATTTGTCTAAGTTAGTGATCAAGGGTGGCATATCTTGAATGTTTAAATCATGGCGCCTAGCCTGCCATAGATTTGGAACATTATCATCTTTGTTAGCTGAAGTCGAGGAGTCACTAGCATCTATATCAATGTCCCATTGGTATTAGGGTAAGAACCACACCACACTCTGTATATATTGGAGGTTTTGCCTATATGTTCTTTACCGAAGATAGAAGCGATCGATGAGCATTAGCCATGAAGAGACATGGCACGATGGTAATGTCAAGTACCAATTGAAAGTCTATGAGTTCAAAGACACTGGAAAAAGCCGTACCAATAGATTGTGGGCAGTGGCTGACAAGCTTGTTTCTTTTAGGAACTAGTGGGTATGGAAATGGGGGTCCCTGTTTCCAGTATATAGCATAAGAGGAGGAAGCTGATAGCCTTCAGGGAACTCAGTGAGGTAGACCTCATGTATGATGGGTTACCTCGTTTCATCGAACCGTCATGAATCCAAAAGCTGGGAAATGATTTGATCAAGAGCGCCATCAAATTCCTCATATGTTCGTTGTTGAGGGGGTTGTCTCAGGGGATCCATATTCTAAGGATCGTATGGTTCCGTGTCTGGTCTCATAAACTTGTGGATGAACATTTCAATCAAATAGCCCCAAGAAGGTATGCTTTAGGGTGTGAGGTCCATGTACCAATCCAATGGTGGGCTGTCTAGGGAGAACGGGAACAATTGTAGTAGCAAATTGTCATTATGCATTGCCTCTCTACATGATATCATGAACTTAAATAAATGATGCCACGGGCACTGGTAGTTTTCACCTGAGAAGGTGGCGAACAACGAGACCTTGAAATTGGGCAGAAACACCTCTAAATAAACTTCTCGATGATAAGGGAAAGCTCATCGCCTAAACTTGGCTAGTACATTCCGGAAGTATGTGTGCTTCCAGGGTGTCATTGGTAACCGAGTTATCCTAGTAGACCATAATGGGGGGTCTTGAATGGTGCTAGTTAGTGTGATAGAGATACCATCGACATTATACCTATAGATTGCCATCAAAATAGTTATCCCTTTGGAATGATCTTGGTATGTCACAGTGTTCTGTGACCGATCAATGAGTAAGGTTGATCCATGTGGCATTGGTGCCAGTTGTGGTCTTCCTTGTGAGCGGGGATTCCTATCATGTACAATTGACATCATGTTGTAAGAAGCCATTGGAGGTAAAAATGAAGACTCTTCTGATGTAGTCAGTAATTGAAGGGGTTGTTCTAACAAATAGTCTTCATGGGTCTTTTTAAGGACCTTTTCCTTTCTTTGTGCTACGGCTTGGAGTCTTTTCTGCTTCATCTCGCCTTTGGTTATGGTTTAATTGCCTTTATCATCCCCATTACCTTGGATGCTAATGTGGTCGATCATGTCTTCATTATTAAAGACAACATTAGTGGTTATAACTCTCATTTTTGTGTCTAGCTCTATGGTATTCTTGTCGATTAGTTCTTGGAGTTTATCCTTAAACACGAAACAATCTTGTAGGGTATGCCCTAAAATGCGATGATACTTGCAATACTTTGTGCCATTAATTTTGTCAGCTTATGTTGGTCTTTTTAACTCAGGAAGTATGATGTCCTTGGAGGGGCCTTTTCTTGATGCTCTTTCATGCTCAGCCTCCTCGGAGGGGCCTCTTGCTTTGCTGGCTTAGTTGTCTCTATGTTGTGTTTGACCTTTAACTTAGTGGGTGGTCTTTTAGTGCTCACCATGGCTGACTCCATCTTGTTAACCACCGTTTTTCCTCTCCTTTCTCGTTTGTGGTCTAACAACCTTCTTTCCAAAGTGAATGCCTTAGATATCAAATCATCAAACCCAAAATACTTCTGGGCTGTGAGATGGAGTGAAAGCTCAAAGGCTATATTTTGTAGGCACATCTCCAGTAGTGTCTTGATTGGAGACGCATTCTCACATGTATAAGACATACGTTTTCATCTATTGATGAAGTCCATGACTGACTCATTGTCCCATTGTCTTTCATTAGTCAGCTCATACAACTTGATAGGCCTGTATGTGCTATAAAACTATTGTGCAAATGATCGTTTCATTGAATCTCAGTCTAAGATAGAGTTGGGCTTCAAATTTGAGTACCATATGAAAGCTGCCCCATCGAGGGATTACACAAACAACATTAATAACAAGTCACCTTGTTGGGCAATGGCACTATACCAAGACTCAAAATGAGCAATATGTTGCTTTGGGCATGTTGTCTCGTTAAATGTGTTGAAGTGAGGTTGAACAAACTTCGGTGGAAAATGTGTTACTTTCACATGCAGGGGATAGGGTTTTCCTGTAATGTACATGCTTACAGCTTTTTGCTCTTTGTATTCATTAAGCATTTTAGTCATCATTGTCCACATATAGTTAGGGTCTACCATGGGCAGACTCTGATGTCCATATGGTCTTTGTAGTGTGAAAGAAGGCTGTGCATATGTAGTATAACCATTGTAACCATACGTCCATGGAGATGTGTGCCCATATAGAGGGGGCTCTTGCTGCTGATAAGTTACCTGGTGAGTTCCTTGTGGATACGCTCCTTGTGGAGGTGCTTGTATGGGTGGTCTTTATAAAGTAAATATGTTGGGTGCAATGCTTGTGACTGGGGCAGGCCTAGGCAGAGTGGCAAAGGTGTATTCAGGTGTATAGAGAGTATACCCCCTTGCATTTGGTTAGGGATGGTTGGCCTTGCTAATTCTACTGTGGGGAGATTGGGATTTGAAGGGATTGTTCCCTATCTTTCAAGTGTGAGTTGTTCGATCATGGCTTTTAATTCTGCTATGGTGGCCACCTGAGCAGCCAGACGATG
Source organism: Platanus orientalis (assembly GCA_025762735.1). Lineage (NCBI taxonomy): Eukaryota > Viridiplantae > Streptophyta > Magnoliopsida > Proteales > Platanaceae > Platanus > Platanus orientalis. Next base: position 5,591 of record JAOXJP010189762.1, on the reverse strand, counting down.
ATCTCAACTTTCTACCTGAGCTCGCCACTCTGCTGTTGTAGTGCATTCTACTTCAGAGTCGGAATGATAATTCCTGAGGTCTACATTTTCTGTACTTATTGCAGGGTCAATGGGAAAATCTTGGCCTCTACTTGACCCTACTATGGTGGCCTGAGATCCCTATGAAGTAGAGGTGACATTGACTGTCGTAGTGGCTCTGTGTGGAGTGTATGGACTGTCCTCGTGATGGAACATGATAAGAGAAGCTGTAGGACCCCTCCCAGTGATTGGTAATCTCCTTGAAGGTGCTCTGGGTGTTCTAGCATTTGCCGCTAACTGGCTTCTAGTCATCATACCAGCAGAGTTAAAAGCTCGTAGTTGTGGTTCAGGAGAACTAGGAGTGTCAACAAAAGTGTTTTTTCTTGCCCTGATGAACATTACAACTGCTTAAGATTTGTAGAGAGGGCCAAATTTCTTGCTTCTGCTATGGTGGAGTGCATAACCCAGGTTGTCTATGTCATTAGGAGGCAAGAAGGGATTATTTTCTTGGGGGTGTGCCCAGGGTGGTGTTGCATTGATTTGTATACCCCCATTTCTGGTTGCTCATGAAAGGGCTAAGGTAAATTGGCTTCTCGTTTGTGTTCAGAGGCTGAGGTTTTCCTTCTTTTTAGTTTGCCTCCTTTAGGGACATCAAATCAAGTCAAGAGCATTGAGTTTTTAAACTCTATTCTTACTTTATTTTTTTTTTCTTGTTGCACTTCTTAAGATAGGTGACCATGTTCCTTAGGACTGGTATTTTTGTGAAGCATGGGTCTCTGCCCTAAATTCCCTTCTCTTATGTTGTATGTTTTCTTAAAGGCTAAATGGTCTAAATATCTCATCCTGATTAATAATCTACTACTTTATCTGATCCCTAAGCATTGTAAGGACTCCTATCAGAGTAACATGAACTGTAGTCAAATCCTAATTCTCAAGTGGCAAAAGAAGATCTTGCCTCAAGCCTATTTGTGTGTGAATGAATTTTTACTTGTTTATTCTCCACAACTAAGTTGGGTAAATGTCACGGTTTTATGCGCGAATGTGAACTTTCTTCTTCATTCGCCATCAATAAATAGCGCGCATCCTACTGCTCCCATAAGCGTAAAGTTTTGCATGAATGAAAATTTTCATTATCATTCACCACGGGTTCTTGAACTGAAATGTGCGTGGAAGGTATAGAGCCACTAATTAGTTTTCCCTGGTGGATGTATTTACTATCAAGCTTGTGCATCATGGCCTTTTTCCATTTCCTTGCCGTATTACGCCTGCGTGAATGATGAATGGGTATGTCATTCACGTACTGTGATGGTGGCGAATGTGAATTTTTAATTTCATTTGGGCAATTTTGTTGTGGAGAATGAAACCCTAGGGCCTTGCCCGAAACAAGATCCTATCTTTTTTCAAAAGTTTCAATGTTTTCCAACTGTTTATTTAGTTTTGATCTCCATTGCTTCTTAGACTTATCTAAGATTATTTGGGCGGCATGTTCCCTCAATATATCATTAAACTTGCCCCTTTTGGTTGAGATAGGCAATGCTGTCACAGCTTTGGGGGAGACCAACGCCTCAACCCTTGGTAAAATGTGGGAGACTGAAGCCTCAACCTTCTTATGGGAGACCAACACTTCGACCACAGGTGGATATTGGGAGACTGAAACATCAACCAAAGATGGATATTAGGAGACCAAAGCCTCAACCAAAGATGGATACTGGGAGACTAAAGCCTCAACTAGACGAGTGGATGGCAGTGAGGAGATGAAGACCTCGACCCAAGTTTTCCTTGTGATCTGTGGTAAACCAGTAGGGGTTTCTATAGCTCCATTTAGGTATCTCATAAAGCATGGAAGTGCCATTTAGCACAGGGAATTTAGAGAGAGATGAGAGGAAAGTTTTAGTCCCACCGGGCGTGCTAGAATTTTGTAACACCAAATTTTGAGCCTTTGTATGAGGCAAAATTCGTTGGAAAAATTACCTAGCCATTTTGGGGGCTAGTTTATTATTTTATGAGTGGAGACTAAAACTCCAAGTTGGTCAAACTTGTTAATTACAGCCACCTAACATAGCCTACCTCTTATTATCTTTACGTCATGCATCAAAATATGGTTGCAATCATATAAAAAAGAAAGAGGAGGGGAAAAAGTAATATAGTATATAGGTTACACTTGCTTATTCATTCATCAATGAACTTACCTATTCGAAACTTGATCCATCTTCAAGCTCCCTATGGTATCTTTCTAGAGAGTTTACAGAGGTATAATGGACGTGTTCCCTCCTCCTTGAAAGAGAGATAGCTTTCAAAACTTCAAGAAAACAATTGTAGCTAGCCTTATAGTAAACCTTTACTTGAACCTTTTCTCTCATTCTCCTTGTTGTTCTTCTTCTCTTATTTTTTTCTTGTGCATGCAGGTATTTATAAGCTCTCTAAACGAGCTTGGAGAAGAGTCCTCATTTGAGGAGAACTCTATCTCCTTTGTATCATTTTTGTTGAGATGGGATTCTTCAAATCTTATCCCAAATATTTAAGTGATTCTTCTATGCAAGAATCCACCTTCCTTCATCTATTGGATAGTTATGAGACTCACAAGAGTCGTGGTTATCCAAAACAACCTTCTTGTGAAGAGATAAAACCGATTTTCAGTTTCTGGTTTCTGTATTACGCGAGTCCATTCACTCACACTTTTTAGTTGAGCGTATATTATTGAATTCCTTTAACCAATGGCGAAAGAGAATCCAAATATTCATTCGCCATTCAATTGGGGGTGAATGATAAATCTATTTCTCATTCGTGCACATTTTTTGGGTGTTAACAAAGGGCTTTTTGCCACCCGGATTAGGCACTTGGGCCTAGGGTTGACTCTCTAACTAGTCTAGTTTACAAAAATCTAGGTAAGCTATTTGGTTGCAATTATCGAAGGTGTTAGGCACCCTAATTACTCACCTTTTTAGGGTGACTCCTCTAACCTAGCAACTTCTAAGTGCCAGTAAGTGAGAGTGTGTGTATGTGTTTATTTTATTTTTATTAGTTTGGACCACCCATGTGGTGTGATCATTGCAGTCGCACCTGAGACATAGTCTCAGGTTGCCTACATACCCGATCTTGTATGGTTTTGTGTTCCTATGGTTTTGTCGGGATCAGACTGCATGTAGTTCTAAGTGTTTATAAGTCTTGGTAGTCAAGTACGTTTGATTGTGAGACTGATTCAGGGAAGTTCATTTTAGGGTTTTTATATACTTACAGAGTACTCCCAACTGCTGAAATGTGTTAGTAAAAGGGGGTCAAGACTATGTTATACCAATTTGAGTGTTTTATGGACCTAGTTAGGCTATGGTCAAGTCCCAGGGTCTTTGGATCTTGAACCAATACGACATGACCCTTATGGTAGGGTGGGGAGACTTATAAAATGTTAGGACGGATTGAAAGGCAATGGTTGGGTCAGGTTACTCAGCCAGATCGCACTGATGTAGCAGCCACAACAACAGCGTTGTCTCACAGGTAAAAGTTAGGTGTTGGGTATTGGGCCTAGTCTATGTTCAAATGTTAGAGAAGAGTTTTGGATGTTGCAACAGGGGTTTACTAAGGTAATGGACTTGTGGGGTTTCATTCCACCCTTTGATTTATCAGAAAAGGGAAAGATTGAAATTTTCCAATCGGTATGTCTAATCTTCATATGTATGCCTAATCTCTTAGTGATTTCCAGTTCAAATTTGGGCTCCAAATTCAAAGTGTGAAGGGATTTATGGTCCCTGCACTGTAGTATGTTAAAAAATAAAGTTGAAAAAAGGGAGGCAATTTTGTCTCCTCTATGTCTCACCATGGGGCTATTCAACTGGGTTCAAGGGTGGGTTGATCACAGCAAGAGGGGTCTAAGAATACAAGCAAATGAAGAGGGGGGAGGGTACCAACCTGGGAAGAAGCTTTCCTTCTTTGCTTTCCTTCTTTTTCTCTTTCTTTCTCTTCTTCTTTCTCTTCTCTCTTTTCTTCTCTCTTGTTTTTTTGGGTCAGATTTCTTCTCCCTCCCTTTGAGCATGAAATGGGGGGGTATTTATAGGTGGGATGGAGGGGGTGAGGTGGAGAGGAGGAGATAGAAGGGGGAAAGGTGGTTGGTGAAGGTGAGGAGGTGGAAATGGGTAAAGGAGAAAAGGGGTGAGGTGGGTGGTTCTAGAAGGTGGTTGGGAGGTGGCTGGCCATGGTAAGGAGGTGGGGAATGTGTGGAGGAGAAGAGGGGTGAGGTGTCATCTTCTAGAAGTTTTTATGGAGGTGGGGTGGAATATATGGATGAGGGTGAAGAGGTGGGCCCTCTTGTGACATGTAAGGTGAGGATAGGTTGTGAGGGAGAAAGTAGGGCCTATGGGGAGGGTGTAGGGCTAAGGGGGGTGGTCCTTGGGTCCCCACCCCTCATTTAGAATATTCCAATTAAGGGGTGTAGGGTTTAAAAATAGTTTTAGGGGCATTTTTGGTAAAATTGGTAATTTTTTAAAAGAGCAATGATTGCTTGTTTCGGATTTTTTATGACTCCAAACTTCTCAAGGTTTATAAGTTTTTTGCATCTCCCAGACATTCTGGTCGCAACGCAACTGACAAAATTAGAATCGGATATGAACAAGTAGGCCAAAACTAGGTCCGAATGTATCCGTACTAGCTCGTACCAATGAAAAAAGGGTAAGAAGGTAAAATTGATTTTTGAAATGTTCATATAAAAGATAGCCCTCGAGATTGATGAACCATAGGCTCTAACTGTGTATGAAATAGATACCTTAGCTGAAAGTTATGCTCAAAATCCTAAATTGTCATAGGACAAATACCGCTTAGACTTGTGATTGGTATTTTTTGGGTTTGAATGGGGTGTGATGGAGATCATGGGTACTTAATTCTTAGAGATGTAATACCGTGGAGCCTGATAGGTAGAGAATCTGATCCTTGGTGAATTTCTGGGAGATTTTTTAAGGGAGGTCACCTGATTGAGAAATGTGCCCTACATTGGCAAAGAAGTGAGTTGATATGTGGTGTTGGGTTTGAGGAAGGGTTTCTCCATTAGGGTATTTATCGAAGATCTCAAAAAAATAGAAAAAATGAGCTTAACCTTGATGGATTTGGACTTTCGGAGAGTTCTTAGGGGCTCACCGAGTGTCCGTGACTAATACAGGTGATTTGGCTGTATTTGGGGACAGATTGGGGCAATTGGGAGGCATTGTTTCTTCTGGGATTTTTCTTGGAAAGGTTTATGGCTTACCAAGGTATGACAACTAACTAACTGAGTTTTTAATCTGTGTCGGGTCTTCAGTGTTTTTTCTAAAGTCTGATTTTGGGGTAAAATTATGTATTTTGAGGGTGTAGGGGTAAAATGATCATTTTCTTACTTTTTGTGTCTTAATATGGGGATGTTGATGATGGTTGGAGCATCCTGAGAAAAATGGGCTTCATATCCTGTGGTTTGACGATTTTTTGAGGTACAGGGGCAAAATGGTTATTTGCCAGCCTTTTGGGATATTGATGTTGGAAGCCTTGGGGAATTGTTAACTTTGAGGTGTCTTTATTGTAGAAGAGATTTCAGGAAGGGTTGTGGAGAAAAGGAG
>JAOXJP010189751.1:0-12278 GCA_025762735.1 Platanus orientalis | reverse complement strand
CTCTCTCTCTCTCTCTCTCTCTCTCTCTCTTTCTCTCTCTCTCTCTCTCTCTCTCTCTCTCTCTCTCTCTCTCTCTTTGTGGATAGATTTGATGGCTGTTGGGATTGAGCTAAATGATAATTACACATTTTTTATGGATTATTAGTTGTATAAGTATGAAACAACATGCCAAATTCTTATATCAATACGGAAAAATGCATTTCCTGCAGGTTGTTGCCTAAATGACATTTTACTCTAGAAAATAAAAAAATGGATTATGGATTGAATGTTGCCAAATGTTCACCTAGTTAGAGAATGGCTCCAAAAAATGAAGAATCCCCATAATCCATTTTGTTGATTCCATGAGAATCTAAAGAATGGTCCCCAAATGGACCCTTAATTGTGAGTCCATTTTGCATAGGTTAACCTAGTCATTGAGGCTGATAAGGAATCCAATGTATAGAGAACAATGCTTGACAACACTGATGAGGTCCAACTAGGATGGGCCCCTCCTTTGTATAATTGACTAAAAATTAACTTTGATGGAGTAGCAAATGATCAAAAAGACATTGCAAGGCATTGAGGTATATTAGGAATGGAGAACAAAGGCTTGTGATAGCATTCACAAAAAAAGATGTTATGGTTCCTGTGATTGAAAGTCAAACAACTCTTGAGGAATTCCGGATGGCAAAAGCGATTGGTGGTTTAAAGATGATCGTTGAAGGAGATACATCTTCAATCATGGGTTTGTTAAAATTAGAGATTGAGTCCAATATCTAGGAAATTAGGTGTTTTATTTAGAACTATAAGGCCATCTTTTATAGTTTCCAGGATGTGTAAATCCAATATGTCAAAAGATGTAATTCAGTGGGTCATGCCCTTGCGAAAGATGAAGTCCCTTAACCCCAAGGCTGAAACATTTTCATTCACCCTCCTTGTTTGTGTAAATAGAGGTAGATAAGAATGTAAGCCAGTGGCTATTTTGTAAGGCTATCAATTGGGCCAGGACAGAATCCCAATTGTTTGACCCAAAGTTTAGACAGATTAGGCCAAACTACGGCTATGACTTTAGGTCCAAAGTAATTTTTGGACCGAGTTTAGGCAGACCTTAATCCAGCCAAAAGTATTTGGTTAGACCTGATCTATAAATCATTTTATATTAAATTATATATGATATATAACATTTAATCGGGAGCAAACCTTCTACTCATAAAACTTGTCAACTCCTATCCTCCCAGACCTAAAGACTAGAGTGTTTAAAGTTAAAATTGTAAAAGATATTTTCAAAATAATCATTTTGCACTAGCCTTGTGTTTGGGAGAACAGGAGTAGACAAATTTTGGACATTCTTATGAAATTAATTAATGGATGCAGAGCATTTTTTTATTTTATTTTTTTTGATACAAAAGATGTAGAGTAGTTGAGAGTTTGATAAACCAAATTTTGTAACAAAAAAATGATACGATAATGTGTGATATTAACATTAATGTGTTTTTTTTTGGGGTAAAAACACATCGTTGTGTGTTTTTTGAATTTGGTATATCAACTATTAAAAAATAAATAAAGAATTTACTACATCCAAATGGACATTTTTTTTTTTAAATGAATGTTTTCAACAGTTTTGATCCTATATATATTATTTGTCATTTCAATGTGCTGTTTTGGACAATCTAAACTCGATCTCAAGCCCATTGTTTTATAATAAGTCAAATTCAAGCTGACATATCAAATCGAGTTTGGGCTTGGGTCCATGCATTTTATTTTGCCGCCCCAGCCCGCCCCGATTGACACTCATAGTAGTTTTGTTGTTTGATTGGAATGAATTACATTATTAAAAAAAAAAAAAAACTGCAGTTGTTTGACACCTATGTGAATTTTCATACACCTTAGACCAATACCCAAATATGCCTTCAATATAATAAACCACTTTAAAAGTTTAAATTTCAAAAGGCTCCTTTGGTAGGCCAGTCGATTCCGCGCGTTACCGTGTGGTCGTGTGACGGACACTTAACTGCCCTTATTATCTAGGGTTTATATAAAGACGCCAAGGGCGTCCGCGCATTATCACTTTTGGCTCCTTTCCCCCTTTTTGAGTAGTAAACACAGCGAGGCTTCTCTCTCTTTTTCTCTCCCTTTTTTTGGTTCTGTAGCGCTAGGTTTTCATTCGCGGCAGTTAGGGTTTTGTCGAAGAGTCGAATCGAAGATATCTGCTATAATGGGGAGATACAGAAGCCGTAGCAGGAGCTACAGTCCCCGGCGTAGCAGAAGCCCTCCTCGACGGAAGCGATACGACGACTCTCGGGACAGGTATCGAGGCGGCAGGTCTTACAGGGATAGACGATCTCCTGCTCCTTCTGGATTGCTTGTTCGAAACATCTCCCTGGACGCGAGGTTTCTTCTTCTTCTACCGCTTTGAGCAATACCCTCGTTTTGCATTTTTTTTTCTTTACCTGTTTTGTTTTATAAATTGTCGCGTTAGTTTTGGGTTTCTTTGTTTTTTGTTTTTGTTTCCCACCTTGTTTGAGTAGTTTTTTTTTTTTTTTTTAGGTTTATTTTCTTCTTGGTGTTTTTTTTTTTTTTTTTGAGAAATAAAAGGGTAAATACTTTATTGAAAACCGAAACAGCAGCAACTTGTATATTTTTAGTTCACTTAGTTATGCTCTGTTCACCACCTTTTTTTTTATGGGAACGATAGCCGAGTGTTTGAGGCGTGTGCCTACTAAGTACAAGGCGTTTTGTCAATCTATACCCTTTTCCAGGTGGTTGCAGTGTTGTGGAAAACAGGTAGGTTAGTGGTGAACTCGGAAGACAGTATATGTGGGATCGATTAGTGACTTCCTGGTCCAACTCGGAAGACACTGATTTCTTTTTTGTTGTTTGGTTTCCCACCACTATTAGAAGATTGACCTTCATTGTTTTTTTAAGACGGGTCTTGAACCCAGGTATGTGGTGCAACCAATACCCACAGACTTTACTAACTTAGCAAGCTCGCTTGCTTAGGGCTTCGGATATACTTGTTTGTAGGCTGAATACTAAGAATCTCAGTATCTTTTTAACATTTCTAATTTTTCTTTTCATAATTTAGTTTTTTCTTACTTGAATTGTATTCTACTAGGTCTTAATAAGCTGACCCTTTAAAGCAAACTAATTATTGTAATTGTTCTTGTGCAGGCCAGAAGATCTTAGGGTCCCATTTGAACGTTTTGGTCCAGTGAAGGATGTGTATCTTCCGAAGAATTACTACACAGGGTATGTTTTGTTGTTTTGATTATCCCTAATAATGAGTTTGTGCTTTATTTTAATCTCCTGCTTAAGTTATATTTGTGACTCCAGTTTTGTTCTTGTTCCTAATATGGTTAGGTAAAAAAAAACCCTAAACCCCAAGATGTTCTTGTGGCTGATCGTTGATTTCATTTCTCAATGGAGCTACTGTCCCAGGAATGAATGAATTTGTTTTTATCTTTTTAATTCGTAAACTTTCTTCCAGTTGACTAAGATCTTCAAGCTGCTTATTTCCTATATGTGGTGATAGTGTGTTTATGTGAGGGCATTTTGTCTTGGCGCCTTCACACGATCTACGGTTGTTGTTAATAATCCTTGCATCAAGGGGCATGACTTGCGCTGTCAAGAGCAAGATTGCTTCCGCTGTGTTGATCACTATGGCCTAAACTAAGAAGTTATATTTTTACTTAACTTCTTTTAGCAAATTGCTGAATTCAGGTGCTTAGTTGTTAAATACTTTTCATTTTGATAAATACTTGCACACAATTTAGTTAAGATTTATGTTTGGGGTTTTGTAGTGGTTGGTTTGCTGCTTCTTGTTGTGATTTCTGTGTGAAGTCACTGTCTTTGGATAATCAAGCACAATGTAGTTTATATCATTTTCAGGGCTTTGCAGTGGCTGATGCTACTTAATGTGGTTTTTTAGGGAGCCACGAGGTTTTGGATTTGTGAAGTTTCGTAACGCTGAAGATGCAGCAGAAGCCAAGCAACAAATGAACCACCAAGTTATTGGTGGACGTGAGATAACTATTGTTTTTGCTGAAGAGACCAGAAAAACTCCACAAGAAATGCGTATACATTCACGTGGAAGGTGTAACTTCTTTTTCTCATGATTTTCTTCGTTTGGGTATTAATAATTTTTCATTAACTAGTTGTATACCTGTCTGAGAGAAAATTTGTTTCTTTGACTTTTACTGATAGTTCTTCTATCTTGTTTCTGTAGTGGTGGTCGATATGGAGGAAGCTCTAGGAGGCGAGCTTCACCGAGGTCCCCACGACGTCGATATCGTTGTCAGTTTTAAATTACTTAATCTCGGTGTTAATCTGAGTTCTTTTTGTGTGCCCTCAGCTATGCATATTGTCTATGATTGTGAAAATGTCCATGAAATAATTTTACTAGTTTCTTGGAAAATCACTTATGATATCTTCTGTGTGACAGCTTATTCACGGTCACCATCACCAGTCAGGCGTGGCTCAAGGTCTGGATTCTATTCTTTGTTTATATATTTTTTGGACCATATCCTATTTCTTTCAATGTATTCTTGCTACACATCTTGTTTGGGTTGTGTGTTTCTACAAGGCATAGACAATCAAATCAGGCATCAGGCATAACAATTTTAATTATGACATACCAATTATTCTTTTGAAACTTCATAGCGACATTTGTTATTTCTACACATGTTTGCAATACTGATTAGTCTTTGTAGAAGCATTGGGCTCTCATGACTCATAACATCATTGTTTGAGTGCAGACAAATGATGTGAAATTTTACTTTGTGAATGATTTGAGTACCCTCTAAATATGATGGGGGAGGGCTGGGGGACAAAATGCCCCCTAGTTTCCTGTAATTGGTGAAAAAATAGAGGTACTATTTACTTTTTTACTAGGTTGTGCCTCCTATTAAATGCAAGGGTGTCCAAATCATCATTTTTTTAATACTTTAATATCATTTTAAGCCATTCATACATCATAGTTGTCAAATTTGTTATATGTCTTTTAATTTGTGATCAGAAGCATGCTATAAGCAACGTTCCTTGTTTATAATTAATAATCTTTAATGGTTGGAACTACTATCATTCCTTGCTAAATGGTTGTGGCGTTTTGGAGATGTGTTGTGGTGGCTAGATTTGGAGAGCAAAACGTGTGGAGCTCCAACGATGTTCGGGTTAGGCATGAGTGTGGGATTTGGAAGTCTATTTTAAAGATGAGTGCGGATTTTTGCAGCTTTATTAGGTTCAAGTTGGGGTTGGGTATGAAGATCAAGTTCTGGGGGGATGTCCCTCTCAAAGATAGGTTCAATATACTCTCTTCTTGTTGGCTTCCAATAGACATTCTTCTATTATTGAATCTTTCGATTTTGAGAGTAATGTTTGGTGTCCTATTTTTAGATACAATCTCTTTGATTGGGAAGTAGAGGAGATAGTCAGTCTCCTTAGTGTTTTGGAGGAGCTTAAATTTGATGGTTTTAAGCGGGGGACTCTTGGGAGTGGGTCATTAATAGCAAAGGCAAATTTACAACCAAATCCCTTTATTTGGAGTTTATGAACCAGTCGAGAGTTGTTTTTTCCCCCATAGACTCAAGATCATGGGTATTCCTTCAAAGGTCTCCTTCATACGGAACACTTGGATAAAATCCTTACCCTTGACCATTTGCAAAATAGAGGTTGGAATTTGGCTAAAATATGTATGTTGTGTAGGGAAGAGGTGGAATCGGTAAGTCACCTCTTTGTGCATTGTTCTATGGCCTATAGGATATGGGGTTTTTTTCTCTCTCATCTTAACATTTCTTGGTCCTTCCCTCATTGCTTTCAGGATGTTATTTTTGGGCTAGAGGATTAAAGAGTTAGATGGTCTCCCTTCCGTTATTTGGCAGTTTCTTGGAAATGCTAGGATTTTTAAAGATAAGTCTAGATCTTGTGTTGAGATTTTGGTTGCTATCTTTAATCTTCTCTTTGACTGAGTTTCTATTAGATATGATTTTGAGGAGTTGGTCTTCGTGTCTATGTTCATTAGTTGGTCTGTTGGTGAAAATATATTGTGGAAACATTCCAATTCTTTTTGCAATCGTCTTTTCATTGTTAAAAAAATGTTAGAAAAGTGAAGGGGAGAAAAGAAGGGTTTCGAATCTTTTGATCTTCTTTTGCTTGAGAAAAATAATGCTCCCTTTTTGTAATCTTCATCTCAGCTCAGTTCTCCATTGCGCTCTTTTTCTTTTGTTTCCCCTTTCCATTTTGAGTTTTTTCATCCTAAAAGTGGAAACAAATTAGATAGGGGAAATCTGTTAGAAAACTATATAAATTGAAAGAGAAGAAAAAAAAGTAAGAAATAGAAAATATATTTGTTCTAGGGTGACAGAGGCTAGAGAGGATCCAGAGCAGCTTAGCAGGATGGAAAACTTCTTTCGAATGGAGTTCAGATTACTCTTATTAAAGCATCTTTAGTATCCCAATATACTACATTTCCCTTTTGTACTTCCTTTAGTGGACAAATGCATTGAAGAGCTTTACTGTGATTCTTGTGGAAGGGTTGAGAAAACTTCTCCAATAGCCATTTTGGAGAATGAACGTTGGTGTTTGAGCTGTCCTTTTGGCTTGTTTTTGCCTTTTTTCCCCATGTATTTTGCTTTTGTGTTCACCGTACCAATGAATTTCCTCTGTTTATCTCTTCATCTTTTATTTATTGAATATGTTGTTTTCTATAAAAAAAGTTAAGGAGGAAGGGGGTATAAGTTTTAGAAACCTTGGCATTATGAATAGGTCTCTCTTTTGCAATTGGGGTTATGGAGATTTGGACAGGAGAAATGGAGTTTGCAGAGAAGAATCATAGCAGCCAAATTACGGTTTATTAGCAAAGGAGTGGGAATGGAAAGAGGTTGATGCTCCTCATGTTACGCCTTTGGAAAATCAGTATGACTAACTTGGTTTTCTTTAGGCAAGGAATTAGGTTTTGTGTGGGCAAGGGGGGGAGATTCTGGGAAGATAAATGATGTGGGGATTATACCCTAAATAGAGATTTTCCAGAGATCTTTAGGATGGCCACAAACAAGGAGGCCTCAATGTATGATTTTCTCTTTAGAAATGGGAACATCATATCTTGGCATCTAATTTTTAGAGAAATGCTTAATTACTAGGAAATTTAATGTGGATGTAATTAAGAGATCGATGCATGTACCACCCCACAAGAGGATCAAGTTCAAATATGGTTAATAAAAGTCTTTTAGGTGGATGCGATATTGTAATATGGCCTTTTGTGTCATGTGTTTGTAATAAGGCTGAATTACCCGAGGGTAGTATGGGTAACTTAGGCGTAATCGACAACTGTTGTATTTTGCCCCTATGTGGGTTGTAAAGTCAACAAAGAGGGCCCACATCATGTGTTGGTCAACAACCTTAGAGTCTCAAATATGTAGTAGTTTTTGTTTTAGGAAACTTTGGTTTAGAGAGTCCTAGGAATTAAAAAGTCTTAGGAGACAAGTTTAGGAATTGTTTAGAAATTTCTAATTTATGAAATTATTTTATTTGTGACGCAAGTCTATAAGAGTCACCCCAATAGGTGGAATTAAAATGGTGAAGGTGAATTGATTTTTTTATTGGATTTGTTCACTATTCTCCTCTACTTCTAGGGTGTTGTATCCCTATCCCATTTCTTTGGTTGTAGTCGTGAGGCTCTCATTTTCTCTTTCTTTCTCTTTTTTCCTCTCGTTTTTCTTAAATTTGTGATTACTTTGGGTGATTTAAAATTCACTTTCTTGGTTTATCCAAATCTGTCTTCTTGGGCTTCCACTTCTTTAATTTGGCCTATATAAGAAGCAACATATGCAAGCCTAGGTTTCCCACATCAGTTTGGCCCCTAAACTTGTCATATCCTGCATCAAATTTGAAGTAGGATATTACAAGTTCAGATGCCAAACTGATGTGGGACGGTCTAGGCTTGTATATATTGCATAAGTAGGCCTAATTAAAAGATGCAGAAGCGACAGATTTGAGTAAACCAATAATTTATAAATTCACACCCAAGTAATCAAATGTCAAGATAAAAGAGAAAGTATGCAACAAGGAATATGGGAATGATTAGAAGGTTTTAGAATAGAGAAAGACTGAAAAAATAGGAGGAAGAAGGCTGTTTTAGGGTTTTTGGAATTTCTTGGCAGAACCATGAACTTACCAAATTACCCCTGCTACTTGTCAAAAAGTGATGAAATTTTATAGGTATTTAGATGGGTACACAAGGGATCTTCATACCAAATATGAACTTATTCTGACAAATAAAATTATGTAAAAAGCTAAATTAACCAGTCAATAGTGTTTCTTGGGGGGAGAAAACATAAAACAGTAAGGATATTTTGATCAAAAATTTGATGAAATCTTGAGGGGAATCCAAAGGAGTTTTGGGGGTTTAGTAGGGGACATAGGGGAATAAAACCCTAAAAGAAAATCAAAAGAAAGGTGACTTAATAGGGGCGATTTTCACTGTTCATGAACACAGAAAATTCCAACAAGCGTATAGATTGGATTTAAAACTAGTGCCTAAAACCAATATCAGAGGAGAGAATTTCAAGGGATTTTCGGCATCAAAAGTATTAAAAGATGAATAAAACCTGTGGAAAACAGAGAAGGAAAACCTCTTTTGATGCCTATGATATGGGTTTTTGTCTGCTCTTGAACTCCTGTTGTAAAACCTTGTAGTTCTTCAGATTTATGAATTTTAGCACCTTGATTCTTCAAGTTATGTGATGTTGCAGCAATTATGAAGGAAGGAGATTAAACAAGAAGAATGATATGAGAAGAAGAAGAAATGAGGAATACTAGGGTAAATCCTAGTATTCCACAATTAGAAAATCTTGTGGAGAGGTTATATGGTATTCATCTTGGGGAGGAAGGCTGCCCGGGGGGGTGGGTTGGGCCCCTTTTTTGCTTGCCTCCCCTTTTGTTGTTTTGATTCTTTTGGGATTTCTCTTCCCTTTTTTTTCATTCATAAAATAAATAAAATCTTGGGGAGGAAGGGGATCAAAGATAAAAAAACTTGGAAGATGGATTCAAGTGGAGGTTTCTGAGTGAAATCATCCTTCAGAAATTTCTTTATTATTATTCCTTTGAAATTAATTTGGTTCTATCCTATCCCCTCTAAGGTGCAATTCTTTGTGTAGATGACAATTCTAGGGAAGATTCCCATGATGGATGCTTCCAAGTACAAGAGGCCTCAACCTTTTAAATGTCTGCCTCTTTGTTATATAGATGAGAAGACTGTCTCTCATCTTCTTCTTCATTGTCTTTTCTTTGTGGAAATTTGGAGTTCTATATTAAAAGAGTTTAAGATGATGGGTCAGCCCTAGGGATTTAATGTCTTTTCTCTAGATGAAGATCTAAGGCTTTCTCGAAAAGATGAAGAGATATCTAGAGTCTTGTTCTGGCCAAGGTTTAAATTCTGAAGTATTGGTATTGTATGTCGTATCGCACCCTTGGGATACTGATATGTATTGACATATTGCAAGTTTTGCAGGGAAACACAAAAAAAGGAAACGGTGGAACAAACATTGGAATTTTTTTATGAATATTTTAGGATATGATAGAATAAACACTAATACACATTTTTTTTTATTTTTGAATAACAACACTAGTAACATTTTTATGAGACGCTTATACATGGGAATCATTACATATAGAAATAACCACCTATGATATGATGGTTGGGGTAAATGCCACCCTCATGACATACGTTGTTGCTTATGGAAACTATGGAAATACTATTTAAATCTTGGAATTTTTATAATAAAATTTTAGAAAATGTTGTTACAAGCATCATTACACACCTAGAAACCATAACACTTCATTACACACTTAGGTATCAGTAGTTGGAAACTGGTACCCTCGCGACATGTTATTGCGCATGTTTGGAACTTTAGGTGTTAGAGATTGATAAATAACACTACACATTGCACAATTAAGGTTTAAATCCACATAATCGATGACACAAAGCCATGCAAAGTATAAACAAAAGTACAAGAGTGAAATTGGAGAAGTATAATGCAATATGATATAGTAACAGTCCTAACCCAACTCCCAAGCCTCGCATCGATACCACATAGAGTTCTGGTGTGACTGGAAATCATCACGACCATCCCCCTCATGTCCTAGGCCTCCTCATATATATTTTTTTGTAATTTTAATTAATTTTATAATAATCACAAGAAAAATTAAAAAAGTACAGAATAACATAGTAGAATTATTGTTTATGTTTCAATGTGTTCTAATATGGTTCCTATAATTTCTTCATTTTTGGTATTATTTATTTATTTAATAGTTATATAAATAAAAAACAATTTATTTTGAAAATTTACCAAATTGACATATTATGTAGTAGATAAATGGGCTGTAGTATCTCATATAAAAAAACTAGACCAAACAATGCCCATTTGGTTTTTTTTTTAAATTTTTTTATTGAAAATAAATAAATAATTATTTTCTTCATACATAACATATAAAAAATGTAGGGTGATTAGAGCTAAAATGATGAACTTGTGAAAGTTGTTGACGAAGTTTGGGTTTCAGCTTTGATCATTCGATCCAACCCAAATCGTGACTGAAATGGAGTCTTAGATTTGTCTAGTAGAATCTTTTTCTACAAAAAAAAAAAAAAAAGGAAGAAAAAAGAGCTTTCGGAGCAAATTTGAGTTAATGCAATATAGGGAGGCTTGACCCCAAAACTGAAGCTTTTATGTGAAAAAAGTACACTATATCGTGCGATACGTGCCACGATACCCCAGAATTCTAAAACTAAACCTAAATATTGCACCCGATACTTTTTATACTGATACAGTACATGTGATATGACACGTATCGTGTGATACGTTTACTTTAATCTGTGGTTCTAGCTGTTGTGATTTGGGCTATTTTGGCTTGAGAGAAATAACAGTGTGTTCAACAACTTGGCTGAACCCACTACAGAGTTTCCTCTTGGGTCAAAGAGTTTATGGTACCTTGGTCTTTGTGCGCTATAAAAATTGCTATGATATTAGAAGGTCTTATGTACCCACATTTTTTTACATTGTATAGAGGAGAGTGAGCATGGGAACCATCTCATGATTCATGGGAAATTATAAATGTCTTATGGAACTATATTCTCTCTAGGATGAACATTGCATGGGTTATGCCTACTCATGTGATTGAGCTCTTACAACAATGGAATAATGGGTTTCTTGGATCCAATGCCAAGGTGTTTGGATAGCTCTCTTTCATGGGATATGGAAGGAGAGAAACCATAGACTTTGTGAAGATAAGAGGCAAGGTGAATTTAAAGAAGTGAAGAGCAACGATATGATGAAGGACTGGAAAACCTATATATGTATTAAATCCCATAGGCATACTCTTCGTTTGCCAAGTTGGATTCTTCCGATCGGTTCTTTTAAGAAGTGGGTTTTGGGTGCATTACTAGGGATGGTGATGGCAAGGTGGTTCATATTCATGTGGCTTGATGGGTATTTGTGATCCCACCAAAGATGGAGGCATATGCTCTCTTGATGGGGTTAAGAGATCTTAGGTTGTTGGGGTTGAAGGGGGCTATTATTGAATGAGATTTCGCGGCGACGGTTTTGGTACCATGGCACCTTTCATAAAATAATCATGAAATCAAACAAGTACTTAGTAGTCCTGGAGATGAATTTTTAATTCTCTTATATTCAAAGATCGATGAACACCTCCATGGATGCCTAGCTAAATGGGGAGCAAGGCAATCTTTAATATTCAAAGGGACTAAATTTCTTTATATTGTGCCTTGTAACTAAATCTTGTTGTATCTTGATTGTTGTTTTTCTTTCATGCTCATTGTTGTCTTGTTGTATTACTGCTTTCTCCTTTTTAAAATAAAATTCATTCATTATTCATTAAAAAAAATCTTAGAAGGGCTCTGTGGGTGAACGGAGGGACAAGTTAATTGGTTTGTCATTGAAGTGGGGCATCCCCCCCCCGGTGGGATTGTTGTCCTCCTTTTCTGTTTGGGTGGTGTTGTCAAACCCTGAATCTGGCCCAATTTATTCTCATTCGGTTTGGCATTGTATTGGATCCGGAACGTGACACATTCACATGTATCGCATATCACTTCATTGTTTTCTCTTACTTCTACGTATACATTTCAGTCTTATTTTTATTTATTTATTTTTCTCTCTTTTTCTTTTCATTTCGATATCACATTACACTTTTTCTTTTCCATATTCTTATCACATTCATTGTAGTAGAATAACTTAGCTTTCACACACACACACACACACACACACACATATATATATATATATATATATATA
>JAOXJP010189740.1:0-12279 GCA_025762735.1 Platanus orientalis | reverse complement strand
ATTCCCTTCAGCTCACCAAATTTCACCCAACTCCATTGTCGGGGCTCATGATATTTACTAGTGTTTTTTGCCCTTATTGTGTGTAAACTTCTATCGGTCCCTCTGCTCAAGGAAAGCCTATGTTGTCTGTTCTACATAAAAAACACTCTACATCTTGAGAATAGGTAAGCTGCATTGTAGGTAAGGCTTGAGTAATATCCCTAGCCTAAATATGTGGTTAAACAGATTTTAACATTTGAAAGCATTTTTCCTTCTCTTTTACAAATCTAACAAGATACAATCTGTTCTCTATTTTTATTTTGTTGTGGTGATTGAATTTGTTGTTGGTCTAATGTATTGGTTTCTTGTTGAGATTGAGTTCCTTGCCCGGATTGATGAAATGCCTTCTCTTTTGATGTTAAAAATTGATCACAACCTTTCTTATTTGTATTTTTGTTACCACCTCTAGGTCATTGGTGAATGAAAGTCATGGTGTTATCAATTAAATCACATTAAAGTCCTTTACTTTTTAGTTCATGTCTTTGAAGCAAGGGAATCAAGTTAGCATAAGAAGGGATCAACAATTATAACATGTGGTGGCGAAGGATTGATTTTGGTTTGAGTCCACTCAACAACTAAATAATTTATTCTGATAAGATACAAGTTTACTAATAGCATTTGATTGGTCAAAATTTGATTTAATTCTCTTATCTGTAGATAAAGAAGATGCACCTTTCTTCATGTATTGAGGTTTTGTAAAAACTCAAACTCTGAGCTTATGTGCTTTGAAATGGTGTCTGCTAGAACACGCCATATATTTGCTACATTTTTTAGGTCAACAATAAGTCTTAGGGCCTCTTTTGAGAAAATCCCAATTATCCACACTTTAACCAATCGATCAGTGCAAGTCCAAGATGTAAGGTTTAGATTCAAGATCATTCAGCCTCCGTTAGATGAAGTTATCTCATGATTTGTTGTTAATGTTTCTCCAGTGATGAAACTAAGTAGATCTTGACTCTCAATTAATGATAACTTATGTTTCTTAGAACAAGAAATTTGAATTACCTTGTGAAAAAAAAAGCAAAATTTTTCCACATAAAAGTTGATTGGATAGGGATATTTTGTAGATGAGGAAGAGAAAGACATTGTGTTTGGGTTTGGGGTAGGATACGAACAACAAGAGCTTACATTGTGGAGGCGAAGTTCTCTTGGTATGGCTCTGAAATAATAAAGAATTTTAATAAATGGATTATTCTCACAACTAGTGAAGGAGCAGATCAATGTTGATCATATATAGTATGGTGTTTTCCCACTTTAGGGAGCTTTACAACAAGTTGAGAGAATTGTAGAAAATTTGGAGAAAATGGAAGATTTTGAAAATATAATTTACATTCTTATGTCAATCTACAAAACTCCAACAAGTATAATCTTTAGGATTTGATTAGGATTTGTTCAAATCCTTGAATGTGGACTCCAACATGTTGTATGTAGTAGTGGGGATGGTGAATATTTCCTTAGATATCTATGACCTATCTAATTTCTCACATTGTTAAATATAGAGTACAAATCACGTCTCTCCTATTTAATCACCTCCATCAACTTTTAATCAAATTGCCAATTCACTTAAGATACCCTCCAAATATTTGGTGAAAACCCACAAAAATTATCTACCTCTTGAAGCTACATCATCCCTATTTTTTTTCCATAATGAGCATTCAATACTCCTACTTTGATTTCTTTTGTAGATGTATTGATTGTAGGTAGTTAAATGGTAGGTACAGAATATAGAGATATTAAAGATAGATATATGAGATGTTGGAGCTAAATTTACTTCCTTTATATATGGGCAAGTCCATTCAAGTGAAGATGAGAAGTCTCTGAGGCTCTTTAAACAAGCTTTTGGTCGAAGATTTTAATCTCAATGATTTTAAATTTTCAACTCTACTTTTTAGTAATTCAACAATTGAGATGCAACCTAAGGTGTTCTACCTTTTAATGTATTTTGGCAGCAACAAACAAAGAGAAAAGAAATGGTCTCCTTATGTTTCAACGAAAGAGGACATGGGTATTTTAATCATTTCATTTTTATTAGTAATGGGATTATTTTAGAAAATTCAAAATAAGTTGGAATATGATTTTATTAGTGATCATGTGATAGGGAATTTTTTTTTTTTTTTTTACTTTATTTTGTGATTTTGTGGCTTTTGTCTTGAGAGAAAGAACCAGGTAGTGGTTTCTCTCTTTGATATTTCTTCATACTATTTGACTGTATCATTTTTCTGTCAAGGATAGATATTTCTTTGTTGTTTTTCTAATGTTGAGTAAGTAGCTACATGGGTAGTTATGCTTGAAAACAAGGTTCAACTCATCAAACTTAATGGAAATTCTTTGCTTTCACATAATTCCAAGTTTAGAGTTATCGAAAGAGGTTATTAGGTGTTTGATGAGATACCTGTTAGAAAGTTTAGCATGCTGAATTCAATGTTGATTGCATGTGCACACCACACACACACACACACACACACACTGTTATGAAAAAATAGATTGGATTCGGGTTAATGACAGACTACAACAAAAATGGTTTTTAATAGCACACTTTAGGCAGTGTTTTTGTATGGAGGTTGTAAAAGGTATAATATTATACAGTTTCCATCAGAAAATGGTGGTAAATGGGATAAATGACATAAACAGCATTTGAGAAACGCTGTATAAAATTATATATACAGCGTTTTCTAAAAAACTCTATTTATAAAAGTTTATACAGCGTTTTCAGAAGGCTGTTGTAAAATCTCCCGCAAACTTCTTAAATGCCTTGCATAACGCTCTATAAGTAAATATAGCGCACGCTTTTTTCCTTCTTAGCGCATTTGTGCTGCGCTCTTTTTCCTTTTTCGTGGAACACTTCCGAATCTCCTCCCTCACGAAGCTCAAAACCAGGAAGAAGAAATTCCCACCATCTCCAAGACCCGGTGACCAACCCCTTTAAATGGTCATGGATAGACGTCTCCATCAAGGTCTAGAACATGCGCCGCCAGTACCTCGGCGTGAAGCAGAAAATTAGAGTTTCGGTTGATGAGTTGTTTGGAAAATCACTGGCAGAACTTCTTGAAGTACAACGAGGTGTTGAAGATCTAGAGCTTGAAGTGAAGGATAAGGGTTTAGGAGGTGAAGACGAATCTAAACTTGACTATTGGGACCAAATGGAACTCAAGTTCGGTCGAATGCTCGGCGAAGATCCCAAACTAACCCTGGCCAAGGTTCATTCCACAGTACTGTTTCCCTAATTTGATAATAATTGATAAAAGTTTCATTTCTATTAGTTTCTAATTTACTAGTTAGATTCTGGTTTACGCTTCTCGACTTGAGAAATCTCAACTTGAAATTGCTTGTTTCTTCAGATAATGGAGAGAAAATCGAACCCGGATGCCTCTTACATAGAAATCGAGAAATCCTTCCAGAAGAAGAAAGGGAAATTGAATGATGGAATCGAGGATCTTTCGTTTGATGGGAGCAATGAGGAGGGGCGATTATCTGATTCTTTGAACGGATTGAATCAAGTGTGATCCGTTCCGAAGAAAGGAATCAAGTTCAAATCTGATGAAAAGCCAGCTGTATCAGAAATTAGAAAGCCAAGGCAATCAGGCGAAAAGGTAGTAGATAAAAGCACTCCTGATGTAATCTTGCAAAAGCCGTCCACCTTTCATGAGGATGACATTGAGACGGAGAAACCCTCGTCGAGGTTGCAAATTAAACCTTTACTGAAAATGGGGAAGTAACGCCCGAAGGAGAATTTTAGTGACGTCACGCTCTTGAAGAAGGCTGAAGCAGTGAGGCTTACTGCCAATACCGATCTTGATAGCGTGCCTTCTGTTGAAGCTCTTGATTCGAGTTCTGGTGAAGCTCAAGAACGGAGCTTGGAATCAGCTGGTGGGTTTGAAACAAGTAGTAAAGAGAAGGCTGTGGATGGTCTTAAAGAGGATACTTTGAGTAGTGTAACAGGTAATGCACAAGATTCAAGTGAAGCATCTGTTATTTATAGTTTTAAAAATTAATATTCTGCTTGGTTTTTTCAAGGATTGGAGTGATTTGGGTTCTGCTGGAAAGGAGGCTGTGGTAACTCAGACCTGTCTTTCTCAGTTGGACTTTTATGGTTTTGTTGATTTGGGTTTTCCCTCTCTCAAATTATCTCTGTTGCTCTTGTTGCAGTGATTTTCTTCATGGGTTTCTTCTCTTTGGATCTTTTTCTTGATCTGTAAATTAGATATGTTTTCCCTTAGTTACGAGCTCTTTGGGTTTCATGTTCTTCAGTTTGACAGAAAGATAGGAACTTCTAATGTTCTCTGGGTAGTGAATTTGGTATTTTTCCCCCCTCTTTTTATTTCTTATTCTTTTTTTTAAAAAAATTCCTCATTTCCCACTGATTTTAGCTCTCTTTTTTTGGATGTTTTCTTATTTCAAATATCTGAGATTTCTCAGTCATTTCTTTCTTGGTACCTTAAATTCCTAAATGACTTCTTTGATTTAAATTATTTAAAATTTAACTTACTATGTTGTTTAATTTTGAGCTTTTTCCTTTATTGGGTTTTGATTTCTTGCTTTTTGTTCCACTTTCCTACTGAGCTTTGAATTTTTAATTCTTGTCTTTGCGGGGTTTTCAATTTCTGATCTTGTAATATTTTCTTCATCGGATTGGGTAATTGGTGGGACTCTGTCATGGAAAACCCATGGAGAACCCTCAACATCTTTTAGAGAACCCTGTAATTCCCAATGATGTTGAACCAGTAGTGAATTCTGAAACCAGCAAAACTTCAAACTTCCCCTTCTACAGCCCCAGCCCACTTTGAAGTTTCTTCAAGAACTCGAGTGTGAATTCGACCCCTCTTCAAATCTTCAAGAGACCATTTCCCCCTCCGTCCCCTGAGGAGCACATCAAGGCATTGCTTGCTCGTAGACATGGCTCTGTGAAACGGAATGAGCACTGCGAGGAAAAGAACTATTTATGATGTCTCATATCGACATTCATAAAAATAACGCCATAGATATAAGCTTATTACAACATATTTTCAATGAACGCTATGAAAAACAGAAATTATTTGTTTTTAATGGCGTTTTAAAAAAAAATGTTGTTTAAAGTCTTAATATCTGGTTTTTATGGCATTAAACACATGTCATCTCTGTTAAATTATTCGTGGGAGGTTTTTTTTTTTTCACGCTTTTCCATCCCCCTCACAAACGAGTTCTGTCATTCTCTGCCTCTTCGCCCCCACTTGTGCGAAGTTTGTTTCGTCTTTTTATTTCTTTTTGCCTCTTCCCCTTATGTTAGGGTTTGTTCGTCTCCGTCTCTTACCTCTTCTCTTTCTGCTACTTTGATCATCCCGCTTCCACTTTGGCTAGGGTTTGTTCATCTCCATCTCTTCTAAGAAATCTAGATGAGGATTCAAGTGTTAAAAGGAAAACCACCATTGCAGCACAGGAGTTTGAGGCATATCGGTTCATTTTTGAGTTTTCTATTTTAGAGGGGTTGAATCGACGAAGGATTTCTGAAGTTTGTTGAGGCATAGATCTTCACCTGGTAAGTCTTTTTTTTTTTTTTTTTCTTGCATTTTTGTTTAGATAAAATTTTTGAGAAATTGTTACGTTTCTCCTTTGATGAATTCTTCTATTGTTTGGATTGGTGGATATGGTGCAGTATTTTTCCCTTCTGCAAAGCACTAGAAACTACATTTTATATATTTATTTTTTGATCTTGTGGGTGCTGTTCTTCCAATACACACACTGAAAAGTGCACTCCTATTCTCACGTGAATATGCAAATAGTTTGATAATTCCTAGATAGTTTTGTTAAATATTATTTAGCAATTAATTTTTGGAATCAGATAGTTGATTTCTTCCTCTTGGGTTGTATCAGCATTGTTCGTGTATGTTAGTTCCACAAATGAAATTTTTTAGCAGTTGTGATATCCAATCACCTAGTGTGCACACTGATATGAAGCACCCTGTTCAGTAGGATCCAGTACACATGTAGGTTCTGGGGCATCCGATGACTTGCATTAGCAATTCATTTAGCAATGTTCCTAGCAATGTGGATCTAATTTTCCAGGACTTGAGTTCTGTGATCTACAGTAGCTCTTGTTTTTTGTAAGGATGAGATTTAGCATTATTTGAAGGATGGGGCATTCCTCTTGTACAAAATATAGCTATATTGTTGGATTCATTTTATCACTTCCTATCTTTTAGTACAAAACGTGACTACTCATTGCCACTGTAGTAGCATCCCACCTAGCAGAAAGGTTTACTTGACTATAAGCTTATAATTCGAGATAGGACATTCTAGGAGAAAAGGAAAAAAAGGGAGCTTTAGTCCTTTGGATCACCGAGTATGTCATCCTTTGCTTGTTATCACAAGTTTAACTTCTTTTCCTTCCACAACAATCAAGTGGCAAAAAGAAAAAGAATCTAATCTTGGCAACTTAACCCATCAATCCAACATCAATGAAGCTGCTCCATTAAACTTCACAGACAAATCCAGGACACACCAAAATTTAGAAGAAATGGCACCAGACATGAGAAAGCTTGCATCGAGGGATTAGATGATCCACACTTTCCACATCCTCTTTACACATGATCCAAGAATTAGGGATTATTGTCTTGTGTGCAATGAGTTTATCCACTATAATGCATTTACCAAGTGCTCAATATGAAGTTAGAATTTTGTTTTGCGTTGACCACCCAAGGAGCTCCACATGAAATTAGTTTCCATAATAACAGTATGACAGTAATTAACCATACACTGGAGTTAGAAGGACACTCAATAGGTTATGAGCTTAATAATAGAAGAAGGGAACCCTCCAGCAACAGAACTCAGACTAAGTGTATTATAGGTTTATGGATTCAGGCAAATGATAAAGAGAGAGAAACAGAGATTAACTAAGGCAAACTGATGGTTGAAAGAAAACAGAGAATGTCTGGATGTATTCCAAGGGAAAATAATAATAGCAAGGTTTTAAAAAGGAAGTAGTAATACCTCAGGAGGTTAGAAGGACCCAAGTTTTGTGGCAGGTAAGTAATAACAAACAATACTTAGTTAAACCCAGGCCACAGGCATAAGGTTGAATAGAAACTGAAGTTGGAGTCTCTGCAGAGGTTCTAATACAATAGGGGTGTGTGTTGGGATTGTAAGTTGATTTTCAACGCCCAAAAGTAAGGGGTTTGAAATGAATAATTCCAGCACCAAATTGGGAACCGAGTTAGGGGTATCCTAAGTAAGAGTTTACTACTAATTGTGGTTTTAACAGGGTCTTGTGGAGGCTTACTCAAGCCAGAGGCTTAAGGTTCAAAGAAATAGGTTTGGCAGAGGCAACAAGAGCAGAGGTTTACATATAAATAAATTGGTGTTTTATAGTGTAAGGCTGTAAGATTCAGGGCTTAACTAGGGTCTACTGGGGCCTCAAAGGTTCAAGAAGGACTGGTTTCAAATGGGAGGGTTGTAACAGTCTTGGAGTTTATCCAGGTGCTGTCATAATGAATGTTCATGAGTATCAGTTGCATTTGATTCTTTTGAGTATCTTCATCATCATCTACTCTATTCCACCTTTTCTTTACCTCTAGTATTTTTACAGCTGCCTATATATGATTATTTCATGTTTTATGTTATAATGACATGGAACCCGAAGGAGTCAATGTAGAAAGCTCATATTGATGCTTTTGGATCAACTAGAAGAAATACAAAGTTTCAATACCTTGTGCCTTAAATTTTTCTTGGTTATGGGTGTTGATTGGGCATCGAATCACATATAATTGACATGTGCCATGCTACTACGTAGTGCAAGATAATCAAGAGGTCACCCTCATGGATGGCTTAGAGAATGCTTTGTAGGATCTTCAAAGTTATCCATAATTTCTCTCCAGTTTATGTGAAGCAGGTAAGATACTTTATTTTCAAAAAAAAAAAAAAGAATTCATAAGGATAATCTAAAGTAAAATAAAATCAGTATTTTGAAAATTTTATTTCTAATGTCATATATATAATTTAAATAAAAACAAACCGATGGTATCAAAGATTGCTTCATATAATTCATAGATTTATGTTCCACTTTAGATTAAAAATTTATGTGTTGATTATCGACTCCAAAAGTCTAGATTATTTTCCTACTCATGTAAATGATAGATGTGTATGTGTGATTCGTTATGATGGTTGAATCATTTAATTATCTCCCTCTACTTAATTCTTTCTCCCCTCTCTCTCTCTACAAGTTGCATGTATTTCCCTTCATTCCATAGTGTGTTTTTTAATTGGTGCCTACTTTTTGAGCTGAGCACTTTCTTGTGCTTTTATCCCCATAAAAGCCATGTATCAGCCTGTAACATGGTCAAGGGTCACGGATAAGTTTTGGTTACAGAAAATTTGTTTTATAAAATTGGGCAAGTTTTTGCTGAGTAATGTTATGATTTGAACAATGAATTTCGCAAGTATGGTTGCACCCTATTGCTTCATTATCGATGATATTTACTTGTATAAATTTTTGAACCCTGAACTTGTGGGCTTGCTGGCCCCTTTTTAAATGCCGGCCTCCTCTCTTGCTTTGCTAACAAATTTGGAAATATTTCATCCATCTGATCCCAACAAAAACCAGGAAAATCAATTTCATGCGAATCTATGGAAACCCATGTTTATTATATTTATATGTTGAATTTACATACAACACAAATACTCAAACTAAGTGTAATGAAGACTCAAATCCCTGATCAGAAGTCAGGCTTCAATGTTGGGGTAGTCCCCTTGCTTGAAGGAGTTCCTCCTTGCTGATGCCAAAAACACTCTTGGCTGTAACTATGAAGTAGGCAGCCCCAGCCACTGCAATCAATAGACAAATTTCATTAAGAAAAAACAAGTAACACTATAACATGAAGATTGGGGAAGGAAGATAATAACCTGTGGAGATGATTTGAGCTTGAGCAGTGGGATTGAAGTTGGCTCTGGCCCAAGAAAAAGTTGACTTTTCCTGACGCGGCTCGAAACAGCGTTTAAAAAACGCTGGCAAAGGCCATTTTTGTTGTAGTACAGTGTGAAATGAAATGAGAAAACGTAAATGCAAAATAAAAATCACATGAAACACAAGATTTATGTGGATTGGAAAGATTGGTTACATCCACGGGCAAAGATGATCAAAGGCTTCCATTATAATAAAGATTACAAAGTACAAAGAGCTCTACGGAAACCCCAAAACAAAATCTCTTTCAAAAAATCTCAAAGAACTATCTCACCCACAAAGTTCAGCGAATAAGACTATTTATAGTGACACAAATCCCAAGAAAACCTATTCTTACGTGTTATAAAACCCAAAAATAACCCCTAAACAGTTTGGGTCAGATAACATGTCAAAATTTTGACTAGGCCAAACCCACCATGGCTATTTTGCCAACCATTTGTGTTGCTCTTCAGATCATACAAACATGTTGCACTTCGGGCTGCTTTCAAGTTGAATTCGAGACAACTTCACAACACACACCCCAAAACAAAGTATTCAATTTTTTCAATCACATGGAGAGATGGAATCTAACCAAATTTCATCATTTTTTCTGTGTGATGTAGCTTATAGCCACATAGGACTACTTGAGAAAGGCCATTTCTACTTGGACTTGAAGGAGAGCAGTATTCAACTAGCATTAGGAAATAAATGATACGATTAATATTTAGGATTAGTTAGATTGGATTTGATGGGATATGATTATATTATATTAGATTTAGTGTCTATCTTTATCCTTGTTATCATCTATTTAAACCATATATAAGTTCTCTTGTAATCACAATAAACCAATCGCTAAATATTTATTCTTGTAATTTTCATTAAAATATCAGAGCCGACCAATTTTGCTTGACAAATTGATCACGTTTTCAAAGGGTGGCATATGCCACTTGTTGAGCCTAACCTTTCATTCTACACTTCTTTCTCATTCCCTTTTTGGGTATTGGCACTCCTGGAGAAGAGACTCCATTCTTATGTCAAAGCTAGCACACACGAGGAGGCTCTAAAATGATATCATCTACTTTGTGAATAAGTAGGTGAGGCCTATGGTTCCTAGTAATTTTTTTTCTTATCTTTTTATTTGCAACACATCATTTACTACATCTACTCCAACATCACTACCTTTTGCAAGTAATATTGCAATAATTGTGCTACAAAAGCCTATTTGTCTGTTGTTTGGATTTATTAGTCTAACCAAAACAATCTCATAAACTAAAGGGATGTTTCAATTCATAGAGTGCATCAACGGTTCTCTAATGATGCTCCATGAACCTAGCAACACCAAAGCACTAGCTTGTGAAGCTATTGCACCACTTCAAGGAATGTGCTTGATAGGTCTACTTATTATATGCTTGTACCACCTAATTTCTGAAAGCTTTAATGCCTCATTCAAAGAAAGGGAATATAGTAAACTTGTGTTAATTTGACATGGGAATTAAAATTAAGTTTTGAGGTATTCACAAAGTATCCATAATTCATGAATAAGCAGAACCTATTTATAAAACCCAATTCATGAATATCTCAGTTTACATAAATCCTTAATTCACAAATACAACTAGTTCACCACTTGTGGAAATCACCAGTCTCTAATATTTATTAGTCTCAAAGTTTTTGTTTATAATTTCCAAATAACCCATTTATGAATCTACTTAGTTATTCATAAATGTTGATTCTTTTAAGAAAAAAATATTAACTAGTTCATCTGATGTTAGAAGGCATCATTTTTCACATTTCGTAAAAGTAGTCAAAGCCTCCCAACAATGCTCTTTTACTTCTTACCTTGTTGATTCTTACGATAATTTGGTGACAATGTCATTGTCCAAGAAATATATAGTAAGCTTAGAGGATGCCACAACATCTCTTCTATCAAATGATATTAGGATGAGACCGAATCTTGAAGGAAATAAATATTTTTGGTTAATTTGTCGAGTAGAGAATCACAAAGGAAGGTAATTTGTGAGGAGATATGAGAATATCAAGTACAGGACTAAGTTCATAGGAAAGAACAAGATGCAATGTTTTCACTATAAGGAATATGGACACATTAAGAGGGATTATCCATAATGTACTGATAAAAAGAAAAGTGATAGTTCAAGTACAATGTTGGTAGAAAAACATGATGAATATTGGAGATGTTCTCATAGTTCTAAGGTATGGACACATCTTCTCTTGATTAATGGATATTAGATCCATGTTATTCTTTTCATATAGCTCTAGGAAAGAATATTTTGATATGTTCCAAGAAAATAAGATAAGTGTTGTTTTATTGGGTGATTGGTCCACTTGTGACGTGTTAGGATGATGAAGATCGAGATGTTTGATGGAGTGGTTCATACTTTGGGTGGTATGAGATATGTCCCAAAGATGTGGATATAATATCACTAGATCAAATGGACTCCATGGATTATAGGTTTTCAATTGTAGATGGGGCCATAAAATCACACATGGCTATTTAGTCCTGATGAAAGGAGACAAGTGTGATGTTTAGTGTTTTTTTGATAGAGAATACGGTGATTAATGATATTCCTTTGACTTTGATGGGGAGTTAGAAATAAGGTACACGGAATAACAAGCATTTGTGTAGTTGGAATAGAGAAAAATATTGTTATAGGTTTCTTCTACATGGAAGATGTTGATGTGATAGTTCCTATGGTTAGAGAAGATGGATCGAGGTCTTTTTTATAGTTGACTCAATATAGCTACATATGTGCATTATCTATGTCATGATCAAGTTGGATGGTGTTAAGACTGAATTAATTTGATTGTGTGTATAACGGTGGTTCAATAAAGTTGATGGTTGTTTGTAATGATAATGAAGATCTTAATATTTAGGTTTGAGGTAAAGGTGCATTTCAGGCATATATATATGGCGTAAAATTTACTAAGAAGGACAAGTGTAAGTTTTTTCCGGGGTGATTAAAAAATGTGGGCCAAGGTGAAGTGTGGTGCACGTGTTAAATTGTGTCTTCGCAAAGATACAGGTAGAGTTAACTTCAACAAAAAAGGTTTAAGGTGGTTGTACACAAGCCGAGGTGGATATATTTGGGTTTTGTCAAGTTTATAGCTAATTACAAGCTCCTTCAATATAAAAGAGTGGGAGTGGGAGTTGGGTTGGGGACTCTCTTAACAACTGGGTCACACAATAATAAAAGAGAATCTCTCTTGGTCCAAAATGTGTGAGAGGGGAGAGAGAAATAAAAAAAATAGTTTTTTTAGTGTGAAAACAACTAAGACCAAGAGAAAAAGACAATTTTACATGTTGAGAGAAGTGAGCC
>JAOXJP010189729.1:0-12279 GCA_025762735.1 Platanus orientalis | reverse complement strand
GCCTATGCACCATCCTTCTTGTATTCACTCCATCCTTCGAACCATCAAGGATCTCAATATCTACTAGTTCTTTTAGGATCCTTTTTCTTTTTTGCTGAGAGCTTGTTATGATTCTTCCTAACAACACCAATCCCAAAACTTTTGGTTCTTGGCTTCCTTCCATGGTTACTTCGTGTTTCTCTCCTAGGGATGCCATCTTGAGAAATCATCTACCGCTACCACAGAGTTTTTCTTATCTTCTAAACTCGCTGATTTTTGTTGGACTGGTCAAGTCCATGTGAAGAGGTTTCTAGAGGCTTAGATTATCCTATTTGGTTTGTCTTCATGTAAGAGATTTTAACTTATTTGCCCATTTGACAACCTTTGAACATAGAAATGACAACTTGGGTCAACTTAGGCAAACCTTAGACTGTTTCCTTCCTGCTTACCCTAGATAGATCTTTAAAGTTGATATGACCTAACTTTCGATGCCCAAGATTAGTTTCATCCTTTTGAGACATATAACAATCATCCAACTCATGCTTGTTGAATTTTATGACAAAGCCCTTGTTGCTTGTCCTTAACCCTTTGATTGAGAATTCATCCCTGCCCTTGTCCTTAATAACATTCTCAAAGTACATACCATAGCCTTTGATTTTCTTAAGGTACTTCTAAGGACTCCCTCCAATTCCATATCTCATGAGGTTTTCCTTCCTCATATTCTTTTCTCCATCATGTTGAAATGAATTGACGACGAGGAAAATATAGGTGGACCAAGTGACCTTGATAAACATGTAGGTCTGAAATAGGAATTATCTATAATTGATATGAGAATCATGTTTTATAGATCAAAATTAATGACCATTTCATAAATATATCTATTAGTGTAAATGTCATGCATAGGAGCACAAGAATATGCATGATAGGTCATAGAGACATAAGTGACATATAAGGATGTACCTATCAATATCAATATGTCACAAGTTATCTAATGATATTCATAAGTAAACATGGGATCACTATAGTAGGTCTACAGACCTGCATGTATATGGCATACATGCTCTAGGTGTGTTAAGGTGACTTTCATATATATGTGTGTGTGTGTGTGTGTGTACGCGCCTCTCAAGAGAAAAGTCATCATGATCTGTATGTTAAACACTTTTGCATAGTAGATCATGAACAGTCACATGCACACAACTTAGGCTAATTTTCCATATGCTTTTAAGATTTTTAGTTGGATTTGCTTAAATAATGGAATCCAAGAATGTGAATTAATATTTACCTAGTATGACTCCGCACACGCTTGGAACAAATGACACTTTTATATTCCTTTAGTCAATTGATTTTGATAAATGATCAACACTCTTTATAATTCCCAATCAAGGAGTTCAATCAAGTTTCATGCCATTTACTTGGGCTTATTCCTTGATTGCTAATTTGGCTTTGTTCCTTGAGCCAAGATCATCTATCTATCCTTTTATGATCTTCTTGTGATCATTCCTTTAGGATTCTTTTAATCCTATTTGTAGGGCTTAGACCCAATCTTGGATCATCTAGAGCCTCTTTCCCATGACCTCTATTGGGCATTTTTCAATGTTAAGGTATTATCTTGACATGCCTTCACTCCTATGTTGGATGTGAGTTCATCTTTCTTTACCCAAATTTTCTTAATCCATCTTTCTTGAGTTTTTATCTCTTTTGAATGAATCATTTTCCTTTTCTTTTGAAAGAGATATTTGGGTTCTAAAAATGGATTTTTCCTTTTTGGAATTCTTCAATTTTAAGTCTTTTGAGGATGTGTTTCTTTCATTTTCTTAGACTCTTGAGGACCTTGGGTACGCAAGTCCCTTTGCCTCTTGATGCATCCAAATTTGAAATGATCCTCCAAGTCACAATAGAGACATGTGATTAGAGTTCTTCTAGAATTTGAGACACTATCTCTAGAAGTTAGGTCATAACCTATCAATAGACTAGATGCTTTCTTTTCTATTTTAGTAATAAATTTGTTTCTTAAGGAAGAATGTCTTTCACCATACATCATGGCTTGTGGAAAGACATTGACCTTTCTTTTGCCAAAATCATTCTTTGGCCCTTTCTTGTATGTAGGAGGTTGAGGATTTTTAGGGCTAAATTCCATAATTCTCCATTCTTTTCTTTCTTTGCCTAATGTTTTTGCTTTCATTACATTTCTTTGGGCAATGAGACTAAGAGATTTCTTCTCATACTCTCTTAGCAAATTTACTTGAGTAAGTAGATTAATTGATCTTTTTGACAATTCGGAGCATGTGATGTCAAGATTATCATTATTTTCTTCTAGAGATATGACTTTTTGTTCAAGTTTTAGATTCTTATTAGACAGGACGTCATTGTCTTTGATTAAATTCCTCTTTTCAGTTTTCCTATTGATTATCTCTAATCCGAGAAATATTTTTGCATCCTTTAATCTATTTTCTAGAAGAATTGAATTTTCTTCTAGGCTTTGAATCTTTTCTCCTAATGTGAAAGGCAAAGATCTTAATTCTAACACTCTTAATTTTTCTTTTAATTTTTCATTTTCATTTGAGAGATTAGAATTTATCTTAAGTAATTCATCAACTAGACAATTTGATTGATTTTCATCAAAGTTATGAACTTCCAATTCCAAAAAGTCTATCTTTTCTTTTAGATCTTTTTCTACCTCTTTTTATTTTTCATTCTCTTGAATTAAACCTATGGTTTTTTTCTTAAATGCTTTGGTAGTTTTGGCCAATTCTATATATTCTACATAGAGTTGGTTGAAAGCTTCTTAAATGTTTTCTTTTTCCTTACCTTCTTCTCTATCACTTCCGGATTCATGATGTGAATCCTCAGACATACCAATGACCACTAGGACTTTGGACCCTGGTGAACTGTATTGCTCACTAAGTGAGCTTTCATCATTTGATGAACTTGAGACACCCCTATAGGTCTTCTCAAGGAACTCCCATGCTTCTTTAGCAGTCCCTAGATCACCTAACCTACATAGGTCATCAGGGCTTAAGGCATGATGTACAACACTTAGAGCTTTGTTGTTTGCTTCATAGGCTTCCACTTCAGACTCTACCCACTCACTTAAACAAGTGAAGCGTTTAGTGTAGCATTTCACTACTGAGCCCTAAACTTGATGGCCTATAGACTTTAGGAAGATTATCATTCGAGCTTTCCAATAAATGTACTCCATCCCATCGAAGTAGGGAGGGGTAGAAATTGACCAACCTTTCTTCTTAGACATTGTAAAGTTTTCTAAAGTACTTATAGGATTTCTTTAATAGGGCTTCATCTAGGAATTTGATCTTTCCACTCCGGTGGTTAGACCGTTTATGAGCAGTCTTGCTCTAATACTAATTGAAAGTTCGGTTTTATCCTAGAGGGGGGTGAATAGGATATCAAAATTTCTTTTCAACTAACCCCACTCAATTTAAAATTTCAATTTAAGATGTTTGTACTTGGAATTTAATGCACCTATACATATGTTTCAATTATGATAGATTTAAGTGTAATGCAATGGCAATTTGTAATATTGATCTTTCTCTTACTTTATGATTTCACTTAATTGCAAATGTGGAAGATCATGTATGAAATGATAAACATGTCATGCAAATATAAAGAAAAGAAACAATTCACCCCATAAGCAACCACACAACACAATATTTATAGTGGTTCGGCTCTCGGGCCTACATATACTCTTAAAGCTCACTACCGAGCTATCAAATTTTATTAAGATTGAGTTGCATTACAATAAAGGTTAAAATTCAAAAACCTATATACTTGTAAAGCAAGCTCTACTCCCGGTGTCTCCGGTGGGTATTGGTTTACACTATCGGTGTCTTCGACGGTAGTGCTATGGTCTACACCCAGTGTCTCTGAAGGGTGCGGTGGTCTACACTACTGGTGTCTCCGGCCGTAGTAATATGGTCTCAAAAATAAACTTAAATCAATACGAATTACCTCAAAAGGTTGATGTATTGCTTGATGCACATGTGGATGGTTGCTCATTTGTTGAGCTTGTATGCCAATGGGTTTCATTAAACTACCAAGAGTGTCTCTTGCTTCTTGGAGTTTCTTACAAGAGTTTACTTGAGAGTAAACCCTTCTCCTTGCTTCCCTCTTCTTGTTCTTCAGTTATAGAGTGTTGGGGAAGCACTTCAATGGCTCTTGATCTTCAATAGATGCACATAAAATGGAGCCTTTGAAGGTTGGGAGGTGTAAATGTCTTTCTCTATCTTAAAGAATTATTCTCTTTGGTTTTGGGTGTGTTCTTGTGTGTTAGAGAGCCCATTAGAGCTTCTTTCATATTAATAGGTGATGAGCACAGTCGTGCACCCTTGATATGACATGTATTCCAACGGTAAAAAAATCGCAGATGTTGATTTATTATATTTTTTGAATTTATGCAATTTTGGATCGATCCAGCTTTGTCGGATTGATCAGATCAGATCGATCAGGCTTGATCCCCGAATTGATCCGTGAGACACCCGAGCTTTACTGGATCGATCCTCTAAGTGCGGATTAATTCGACCCCTTTTCGGATCGATCTGATTCCCCTGTTTTTCTGCTATTTTGCCTAAAACCTACTCCCACTCACTTGAGATCACATGTAGAAGGCATTCATTTGTCCATATAATTATGTAAATGTCTTTTGTTTATTTTTAGCTTATATTTATCACATTATCTACCTTTACAAACCTTTCTAGAGCTTGATGAACCTCGGGTCTTCAAGTCTTCGGACCTTGGCAACTTTGGGAACGAATCATCCTTGGGTTTCAAGTGATTGGAGCCCATCTTCCATCTTGAGAAGCAACCACTTTAATGATTACAACATGACTTCGGATATGCAATGTGCTAATCTACCACTTCATGTATTTTATACAATATGGAATTGACAATATACATCAACACACTTATGATTTGCTTTAATTTGTGTGCTATTGTTTGCATCATCAAACTATAAAGGAAAGTTTTACTGCAATAATTAGCGAGGATTTCATTCTAAGTACTGAACAAAACATTGTTTTAAGAGAGGGGACTTGGGAGAAAATGTAGAGTTTGGATTTTGTATTTATATTTTCTTACCAAAAAAAAATTTGTATGTTCTACTATGTTTGGACACAAAGACTGACACATGGTGATTTTTTGAATCTGGCGCCTCTTTTAAATAAGGAACAAATATTCATTAGAACATTTTTTTAAAGGTTTTAACTCTATGCATTTTTATGGGTACCCACTTTTTTATTTGAAAACTTCATATTTTTTTAATCCTATGCATTGAGCCTTTGTATTCAAAACATGGTAAGACATACCTTTTTTTTACTTGAGAACTTCACAGTTTTAACCCTATGCATTGAACCTTTGTATTCAAAACACAATAGGTCATACAAAATCTTGGACACTAGATTTGTTTCATGAATAGAATGAATGGGGCTAAAAAGG
The DNA here is from genome assembly GCA_025762735.1 of Platanus orientalis. Taxonomy (NCBI): domain Eukaryota; kingdom Viridiplantae; phylum Streptophyta; class Magnoliopsida; order Proteales; family Platanaceae; genus Platanus; species Platanus orientalis. The sequence goes on along the minus strand of JAOXJP010189729.1, from coordinate 6,852 downwards.
TATAAATCCTTCGCTCTTGGTTGAAGCTATCATTGGTTTGAATAAAATACTGAACACACGGGATGTCATGACCCAAATCCGCAGGCCAATAAGTGGGTCGGCTTCGGATCCATGACATGGGAACGACTCACCCTGAACTCGTTTATCACACGGAGATATTAACATGCTCGGAGTGGGTCATCAACCCTCTTATCTATTCACATCACACTCCAAATAATAAATTTATCTTTCAAGTTTGTCCATTAAGTTACATCTATTTAAGTCAATTTCTAATACATCATAACCGCAGCAGAATAGTAACATTAATGATATAATCCAAATAAAAGCAACGAAAATATATAAACATCATGTCTAAAGCATCTCATAAACATCCAACATGAAAAGGCTTAAACTTGCACATAAAGTATATACAAGTCTTGCCTACGAAGGGGTCCATCTTAATTAAACAAAGTACTAAGTATGCTACCTTGCTAAAAAGTAAACTAAAACTGAAATGAAAAACTAAGATGTAATGTCTAGTCCCGTTGCCCAATCTCCAACCACCTCCCTCTCGTCCTAAGACGCAGTCCAACTTGTACATTTACACATTTGTGGGTGGTGTCAATTAAGGTAAGCTTGACAAGCTTAGCACGAAGGTATGCAGTTTATATGACACTAAATAAAATTTAAGACAATCACTATAGCAAATAAGAATAATCAAGATAGCTAATGAATCAAAACAATAATAGGAGTACATTAAGTTTGCCAGACATGTATGATCCAAGTATACACATGTCACGAGATAATCATAAGAATATCTAAAATGGATCAAGTTGGAGCATGCATATGTTATATGTTATATGGCACATGCTAAATACTATATGCATGTGCTCGGTAGTGTATATGTAACATGCAAATCACAATAATGTCCTACCATATATCATATCTAAGTGAAAATGAACTATGAAAGGTTTCTGACAAAGCTAATCACATAAACCGTTTAAGGTCTCCAACAAAACATATAATATATTACCCGAATAAGGGTCTTCGGCATAACACATCATATCACATATATTGGGCCATTAGGGCCGTCTTCACCTATTAGTGGGACCTGGTGATTGGGTAGATGGAGCCATGGAGGCTAATCCACGAAAGGCAACCCACAAAAGGGTTTTTGGGCCCATAAAGGACAACCCACATAGGGGTTTATGGAGCTATATCTAGCCAACTATATAAGGGTCTCTGGGGTCATAAAGACCTTATTCATATATAAATGTCACAATGACCAACCCCCTTAGGGGTCTTCGGGGTCATAAAGACCATACATATATATAAAGGTCACAAGAACCAACCCACTTAGGGGTCTCCGGACCTAATAGGGCATATTCTCGCATAGGGGTATCATATCAAATTTTCACATTCAAAAAATCATGTTTTATAAAATAAAGTGATACTACATAATCATACCATTTAAAATATCTACACATTCCATCCCATGAAAAGTTCGAGGAAGTAGTAGAAGATCACATGAAATCGGTCAAATGCTAATATTCAAATAAAGGTGTTTGACTCATAACTAAGGACATAAAGAATGTGCATGGATGTAAAAATCATTTTAAGACAAAGTTTATGCAGGTTCAAAAAACAAGTATCTCAATTTTTTTTTCAAGAACTCTCGTAAAAATCCCGTGTAAAGAGTCACATGAAAATCTCAAAGTAAACCATGCCTATAATAACATGCATATACCACTATGAGATATCACATGATGTAAATAGTAGCGTGGCCACATAAGGATCGATAGAATTAGCACAATTCATCATGGTATAATATGAATCAAACAAAACATACCAAAGAGAGTAATGAACTAATATAGGAAGTTAATATAACATCACAAATTGCCATAAGCCAACATATATATTTGAGAGAAACTATCATAAGAGACATTAGAATTATTCAATGAATCAAAATACATAAAAAAACATGTGTATAGTATAAAAAATCTGTAAGAGGCATTTTATCAAGCATGTAGAGTACAAAATTTAAATAATTCAAATGAAACCAAAGGAAAAACCCAATCTTCACCTTCCACTTCCCACATCACAAATAAATCAAGCTCCCAAACTTCACCACATAGAATAAAGACCATCATAACCATTCCACAAAGCTCCATTCACAATATCACAATTCCTTAATCCAATAACATTATGGAAAATCAACAAGAAAGCACTAACCAATATGCTTATGTCAATGAATCATAATCAATCTCTAAGAAATCAATATCCTTAAAGTAAATAGAGATTGATCCACCAAAATATAACCCATAAACATTGATCTAAGATCCTAAGAAAGGAAATGATGCATAAACAATGTATCTAACTCACAAACCATTTTTATATATATTAGAATTCACAAATATTTACAAACATAGGATAAAATCACTTTTCTATGAACCTAGGAAGTGAAAGTACGGCATAAACAATACATCAACTCACCAATAGCTTAGACCTTCAATGCATAAAAGGATCCTCCTTCAAAATCCATTTGCCTTTGCCAACCCCTCATTCATCTAGAAGAAACCAAAATATTTTATGGTTAAAATACATAAACCTCGGTGAATAAAGAAAAATTCATATTTACTCAGGCTAGATCTAGGAAGAAAAACGTACCTAATTAGGGAATAACTCCCACACTTAGCTCCCAAATTCTCCAAACTTCTCAAACTCTCTCTCTTTTAGTGTAAAATGAGGTTATTAGGGTTTATTTGAGATATGTCTAGGGTTTTGGGTCAAGTTGGGGGGTCCCACACTCCCCAAACTGGAAAAAAACTAATTTTTACCTAAAAAATACAATATGGGTCATTTGGATAGATCCAACATTTTTTGTGTGTAGTTTTTTGCAACCTAGGAGGCCTTGAATAGATCCTGAATTGATTCAAATAAGCTGGATCAAACTAGGAAGTTTGGATCAATCCAAATAGGTTTTTTTTAGTTTTGCCCCTTGCTCTAAAACGCTTATAACTTTCTCCATACAACTTGAAATCGATATCCGTTTGTTGGGTTGGAAACTATACTCAATGAAATTTCTAAAAAGATATGGATCATATCCTAGTTCACTTAGGATTGATGTCAATGGGTCTGAGAAGTTATCCCAAATACGTAATCCTATCAACACAGACACTTTGTGAGAGAATTGACATAATTTCTTTTAGAAAACTCAAAATTGTATACCGTTTGTTTTGTTAGAAAGTAGACTCCTATATATTTATATCAAAGTATAGCATGACCTCCAATTATCTCAGGATTTGTACTAGTAGACACACAAAGGTACCCTAAATGTAAAGTTGGGATAACTTTCGAACTCGACAGGTTTAAGCCCCAACTTGGGTCTTACACTTATAACTTGGTCAAATGAGTTCCTAAACCACTCCATGATTTATTTAAACATGTGAAAGGATAATTTTACCCCTATGGGGATAAAATTACATTTTTGCCCTTTTATACAAAGCGGGTCATTACATGGGACTTGTATTTCGCCGAAGCCAAAGTAAAGTTATCTAAGAAGTCTCTTAAACCAAAAACAAAATAAATGTCCTATCTAGGATTTGGTGTCCAATACACCAAGGAACTTCGCATGAATAAAATGAACAGGGGTAAGATGAAATTTATTCCCACCCATTTTATTCCATATAGTGTCCCTAGTGTCTTGGACACCAAATCCTAGACTGGACATTTGCATTGTCTACATAGTACGATGGAACTTGGATGCAATTTTTTTTTTCTTGTGGTAAAAGAAACTTATGGTTGCGGTAGGTAATTGTTTGGTCATTTTGATTTTGTGGTCCTTACAATATCATTGGTAAGATTTATTTAGCTGTAAGTTTTGATCAACAATACATAAAAGATAAGGTGATATAAATGGGAAATGGATAATTCTAACCATAGTTTTGAGAACCAGACTAGTCATTGAACCGTCATGGTAGATGGTTCAAGTCTAACCGGGTATGACCATCAATTTACATGATGTAGCTGTAGTTCGCTTCAAACATAAGTAAAATGTAATAAAAGGCCAACAAATAAAACAATTCATAATGCACTAGTAAACTCATGACCGGATTTTTATTTTAGACATGACAAACAATGTAATAAAATACCAAAAAATGAAAACAAATAATGAAAAATGGAATTGAGAATTAGAAATACACATTTTTTTCTTTCTTTTTAAATTGTTAACAATATTAAAATTTGGTTCATAAAAAACTGGCTGGATTTCATCGGTTTTGCCAGCTATATGCGTTTTTTGGAAGATTATGGTTTTCAACTTCTATAGAACCATTTAGGGTACCAATTTTGGTCAAACTGGGTCCAATTGCCCGGTCCGATCCGGATTTCAAAACTACGATTCACCTTCTTCGCATCTTGTAGCCCAAATCCATGTCATGTTACCCCACATCAAAATGAGAAATCATCATGAATGTGCCTTCAAAAAGTCTTATTGTTCATGGGTTTTTCTACATGTCACCGGTAAGGTGTTTGCTAACTCAATCACATTAACTTATGGAAAATGTCAAATATACCAATGATGAACATGTTGAAGAATGTGACAAAGTCCACCGTAGTCAATCAATAACCATATCACTTCACAATTTAACGATTGTTTTCAAGGATTTGTGTTTGTATGATTACTTGCATGGTATTTTACTTTATTACTTGAAAATTGTATTAATACAATTAATGGCTCACATGCTAGTGTGCACATGTTTTTAAACAAACATATCCTTCGTATTGATGTGGGAATGCAACTATAACTATACAATAATGAAAAAACTACATAAATTTTCAATCAAAATGGTAGTGTGTGGAACCTTTCCAAGATTGAAAATATGTTACACCCACAAAAAAAGTGAAGCAAGTAGGAAAATTTTGTTGTCCCAAAATATAGAAGAAGACACATTAATCTGGCATCATGATAGTCAAATCAGTATATGTCATATCAACTAGAGAGGGTCAACCAAATTCTACAAATAATGACTATGACTCAAATAAAGATATTTAGAAAAATACATGACATTTAAAGGTATAGAAGAAACAAAGACACTATTCTTGTGGGAAGCATATAAAGAGGCATTACACGTTAATCAAGCCATCGTGAAAAATGATATAGTAACTAATCCATTGTGCCTTCTATGTAAATAAAGAGAAGAATCTATTACTCATTGTTTAGGTTATTACTCTTTTGTGTAAAGATATGGAATGCTTCAAACTTACCTATCCAAATAAATCAAACTAAAAAATTTATCTCTTATGGACTGGCTAAAAATCTAAATGCATATAAACTATCAAAATAAAATAGCTACCAAGCAAAAAATAGAGTATGACCATCTTATGCTAAAATATTTGGAAAGCTAGAAATGATGTCATATTCATAAATATACAACACGATCCTACTAATATTCTAAATGTTTTTTGTATGATGGTTATGGAATGATAGGAACCACAAATGAAGAAACATAATTATCACTTCCAAGCTTCAAGGGAGTAAGATTTAAACAACTACATACATGTTGGAAACCTCCAGAGGAATGGTGGATCAAAATCAATGTAGATGCTGCGGTTTCACAAGGAAATTCTCAAAGGGTGCGTTTGGATTCGCAGAATTGGAATTGGCCTTGGAATTCCAATTCTATAAAATTAGAATCCACTAAATTGAATTCAATGGATTTAGAATTCTACCATTTAGATGCATATATATATGGATGGAATTGGAATTCAAAAATCTCAATTCCACTATTTGGATGCACAAATATTGAAAAATCTCAATCTCTCCATTTTGTTTGATCTCTACTTAATGGGTGGCCTTGAGATTCTATGGCCTATCACCAAGAACTCCCAAGTCTTGCGAGTTGGGCACCAAAGCTTTTCATTCACCATGCTCAGGCTTTATATGGCATACAGTTCCTTAATAATCACTACAAAGACATTATGTTCACTCTTGTTGTGATTTTAATGCAGTTTACCCACTATGAAGATCATTCGGGGAGAGAAACCAATTGTATTTTTTTAAACTCTTTCTATAAACTAAAATGGACTAGATTTTCCACTCAAGGGCATTTTGGTTAATTTAAAAAAAATATGGGCATTTTGGGTACTATGTGTGTTAAAAATACTCCTCACAATTTTTTAAGGGACGAGGGCATTTTTAGTCATTTGAATAGACCTAAAGCATAGCTAACATGTTCTAGCTTTCCCACTTAAGGGTATTTTGGTAATTAATAAAATAACAAATGACATTTTGGGTACTTTTTGTGTTAAAAAGCCTCATCACAATTGCTTAAGGGGGTGGATAATTTTTTCCATTTGAATAGACCAGAAGCATAGCTAACATGAGTTTGATTTTCCACTCAAGGACATTTTGGTCAATAAATAAAATAACAAAGGGCATTTTGTGTACTTTATGTGCTAAAAAAAACTTGTGAGTTTGAGGGAGGAGGGAATTTTAGTCATTTTTTAGGTACGTAAAATATGAATTAAGATCTTAGTCATTTGAAGAAACATTAAGCTTAGCTAACATAAGCTGGATTTTCCACTCAGGGGCATTTTGGTCAGTTAATAAAGAGGGTTTTTTGGGTACTTTGTGTGCTAAGGAAACTCATCACAATTGCTTGATGAGGGTATATTAGTCATTTGAATAGACCTAAAGCATAGTTAACATGAGCTAGATCTTCCACTCAGGCGCATCTTGGTCAATTAATAAAATAACATATGGCATTTTGGGTACTTTGTGTGTTAAAAAACTCCTCACAGTTGCTTAAGGGTGGAGGGCATTTTAGTCATTTGAGTATACCTGAAGTATCGATGAGGGTATTTTGGCCATAT
>JAOXJP010189718.1:0-12279 GCA_025762735.1 Platanus orientalis | reverse complement strand
TCCCCCCCTTCTCCCCCCCCCCCCCCCCAAAAAAAAAAAAGTGTAAAACACTGATGTGTTCACCCCCTGATGCCCAGTGGACCAAGCGTTGGTTTAAGGGAGGTGGATAGAATCCTTCCTCTATATTTTGGGTATGAAAACATGGGACAGAGGATTTATAGAAGAAAAAAAACATGGGACAAGGGAGAGAAGTTGAGAGGGATAGGACTGTTAATAATAACAATAAGAAGAACAGAAGTAGTACACCTTAAAGAATAAGAAGGAAAGATGTTACAGATTTCTGTGTTGCTAATTCAATAATGGAGGTAAAGATGACGACAAATATGATGAAGATTGTGAAGATAATAATGACCAAGTGACTATAAAGATGAAAGATGGTAAGTAGAGTTCAACCATAAAATATACTATTCAATGTATGTAGTTCTACTCTTTTAATATATATTATCTTATCAATAACATTAATTTAGAGTTATATATATCTAATACGAATACATAATCAGAGCAGATGCATATATATCCTTATTTGATTCTCTTAAGGCCCAGTCTGGTTGCCATGAATTGTTTAGAAAAGAAAAGAAAAGAATAGAAAAGACATGGCAATCAGACAACATAAAAATGATTTTTTGAGAAAATTTTGTCATGAGAAAATCTTTTCATGGCAACCAGACTGGGCCTAAGAATATTTGTTAAATAAAACAAATATTTAAACAAATCAGAATAGATGTAACCATATTTGCCTTGAACGGAACGAATACAAACATACAGATGCTTAGGCTGATGGTTGACAGCCCTACGTAGAACCTAACCATTTCCCTGATTCTTTTGTCGTCGATCTTGTCTCTTGTTTTGCATCTTCAATAACTTTTCCTCTTTGTTAAAAAGATTTTTTTGGTGATTAGTATCTTAAATATAAAAACGGTTAGTCGGGTGCAGGACCCAAACTATTACAGATATCCAAAGAGATGGACTTCTCAAGCCACACCAGGGGATGAGCAATCCATTCCATCCTAGACAGATTTTGAAGCAAAGGAGTCCAGCTCACGCGCTGGCCCATTTGCAGCTCTCCTAACCCTCCAAATAGTTTGTAATAGATAAGAGCTTATCTTGACACGAATGATATGCACCAAAACCTTCTTTTTTTCATTTATTTATTGAGTAATTTATTTTGAAAGGTAAACCCAAAGCAAAGTTGGAACTGCTGCTCCTGGTATCCATCAGAACAGGAGAAAAAATTAAATAAATTAAAACCTAGGTTCAAACTTGAAATCTAAAGCAGAATGCTACCATTGAAGATATCTCTAAGAAAAGCTAATCCCAGTTTCCAAAATTCAGAATCCCAAACAAAACAGACTCAACCACCTATTTTCATTTAATGCCAACAAAAAAATATCTCTTATTTTTCTTCTATCAAGTGATTCTAAGTTCTAACCTCCATTTTCCCACTAAATTGTAGCGTCATGTTCATCATCAGTCAAGATTGCTAAAGCTAGTACTTCAGTTGGAACCATTATCCCTAAACCCTCTCATGTCAAATTTTCTGACTATTCTTTTTGTTAGCAAGAATTCACCAAAAGCGAGTAAATAGTTTAGTGAACCATGATTTGTGCCATACAAGAACGCTTCTGCTCCCATTGACATCTAAACCAACAGTTCATACTACCTAGCTCCAGTTAGGTGTTGGAGGATATTGCTACATGCTTAGCAAAATCAAAAAGAAAAAACTTGATTTTTTTTACCTGTTCTTTTCTTGAAATAAATAAAGAATTTAAACAACTTGTCAAAATTGAAAGTGATTAAGATTAGCAGTTCATCACAAATCATGAGAAGCAATCAAGCCTATCGTGTCTTTGAGTGTCTTCCGTGCTCGCCAATAGACAGCATTAGCTGTTTCTGATGTTCCAACCTGTAAAATTTACAAAAAGCACATAATCAGACCTCCATGCCCACATCCAATGGATAGATTTAGCCATTTCTAATGTTCCAACCTGTAAAATTACCCTTAGAATTTGGTGCACCCCCTTAAAGAATGCCTAAGGTCCGGCCTGCATAGGGGTGGACACATTGGCACCAAAAAGTGAAAAGCACCCCCCCCCCCAAAATAAAAGTGCAAAATCACTTTTTTGGTGCTGATGTGTCAGTCCCTGATGCAGAGTGAGAGCAAACCTTAGGCATTCTTTAAGGGGGCACACCAAATCTGCACCAGTAAAATTAACACAACCACACATTAAGACTCCCATCCTATCGTAATTAGAATGGGAGGAATACTTGCATCAAGAAAGAAGGATATCCTCCCTCTCATTGGGATACAAGTGGTGCAAAAGTAGGGCAGGTGAGATTCACCAAAGGGGTTGCACCAAGGAAATCTCCTGGCCGAGATTCAAACTCATCAGACAAGCTGAACAATCCAACTTATCGTTTGCTTTTGGACAGTCAAAGATAATAATGCAGAAGCTTCAAATCGCATCACCCTCGTTGATATAATTTTGGCCTAAAAAGATTTCCCTGGAAATGCCCAATGTGTACAGTTCGGGCAAGGAGGATGGCCTCTTCTGTCCTCCTGACCTAATGCACATATTCCCTGTGAGAAGTACAGCAGAAAGAATAACACCTTAATCTCCATGGAGTAATAATCTCGCCACAATCCCACATCTTGATTGTAAGTTGTAAGTGCAGATTCGTACAACTTGCGTGCATTTACAAGACCATCATTATCGCCAACAAATGCAAGGTTTGATTCCAACTCGATGCAGTTCCGATAAATTGTAAGACTTGGACGAGGATAAGCAAGGAATCTGCTCAACAAACACAAAAAAAAGGCAGCAAGCATTAAAAAAGAAAACATATGCTAATTAAAAAGATACAGATTGTTCTTCAGCAAAAGTAATTAATTTTTGAAAGAATGGTGCTACTAATTAGATTACTATATTACAGGATGTAGATCAAAGCCAATATAATTTATAACATCGATTCTATTAATGAAGTTTATGATCATTTTATGAATAATGAAAGTTCATGGAAACATACCTTTTATACATCTTTCTTGCACTTTGAATACCATCCTTCTCAAGAACCCAGTTCACAATAGCAGAAGAAAGGGAAAATTGACCTTCAGTGTCAGCACCACCTCTGGCCAATAAAACCAGAGAAATCTGGACCAGCTTGTCAAAATACTCTTTTTTATTTGAAAAAAATTTGATAGCCTACAACACAGAAAATTGAGAAAAACACGATTAAGATGTTGCCTTGTATATAAAGCAGACCACAAGGAATACCACTAATGTTTTGCAGGGGTTACTTTAACAAATTAGAAATAATGTATGTTATCAGACAAAACAAATATAATGTTCTGAAAGTGGCCTAGTAGTAGGGGGTTTTTTTTTTTTGATGAATAACAACTATATTGATAAAGAGAAAAAATAGGGATACAATACAGCCCAGGAACTACAAAAGCAAATCAGACAAGAAAACAGGAACTACATTAGCAATCCAGAATATAATCCCCAACATACAGCACTTTCTTCCCAGCACTCCATTATCCGTTAAATAGTTGATAGACCTAGGAATATGTTGAAGTATATTAACTTTTGTATCTCCTAAGTCCTAACACTCCCAAGTCCTAACACCTTAAGGTTTTGGCAGAGTTGGTTAATTCACTTCCAACATGGTATCAGAGCATTTTTAGTAGATTTAAGAGGAACAAAATTCCTTTCATACCCCTTATCCTGACCATTAGGAGAAAGAAATACATTAAATATAATGATTCCCGGATAGAGATTCTGTATGGCTTCCTTGGTTTGAAGTAGTGTCCATGCTTTTAGAGTTCTGATTTCTTGAAGTTCTAAGACCCTCACCCAAAGCTCTGTTGTTGGGCATCCATCTCAATCAGGAGAAAGCAGCATATCATTCAAGTTATGTTCAACAAGGACTTCAGAAGGCCGTCGCACTATTTGGATTGTAACATCAGTGTCAACCTTAGTCTTATTGTCACTACTTCCTTGTTTCATCTTATCCTGAGGATTACCTTTATCAAGCCCTTTCTTTGATACCCCACCATCTGAAAATGAAATGCCATCTTTTGTTGGTTCAAAAGCATGGTGCAAATTTTCTCTATCTTGAGTGGAGGCTATAGAATTCGTTTTCTGATAATATGGAGAGAGGGGTGCCCCATCAATAGAAGATGAAGAAGCTTCGCAAGCCCCATTTTCATCAATAAGTACATCTAGACAAGAAAAATCTCTGGCCAAAGTGGATGTACAAAACAATCCTGATTTATGTCCCTTTCAAGCTTTTTGTCACTTTTTCGTTCTTGCAAAAGCGATCACACATTGCCTCTTCTTCAAAATGGATGGTGTACATATGAAGCTTTAGCAGCACTTTTTAAATCAGGAATATCATTGCGAGATGGTGAATCCCATAAATTGTATGGGGTGGAGCAGTTCATAGAAGACAACATTAGTTGGCAGATCCCAAGGGTATGCTTGCTGCAAATCGCCACCAGATGATGTGAGATTGCAGCTGACAAAAGGAATATCCAAGCTTGGAAAACAAGGAGGCTCATAAAAAAGAGCTCCTAAATCCGCATGTTCTGTATGCTCACTTATGCTTTCATCCATACAAAAAAGGGTTCCTGTTGTATCTGAGGTAGAACCAAAAATGTCCATAGGTACAGATTTTGAATCATCCTCTGACTGATCTGGCTCCACAGCCAGGCAAACCCTATCAATATCACCATCACAAGAACTAGTACAGACGTTGGGATAGATAAAGCCGTTACATGAACTTGTCATAAGCTCCAAATCTTGATTTCCACTAGGCATTACACTTACCTCATTACATTCACTACTATATATAAGTTTATCACCATCAGTGCTTAGAGGAACAGTAGATAAAGACTGAGAGCATGAAGTTTCCAACATACCGAAAGACCTCTCTGAATGTAATGAGTGTAAAGCTAAGGTTCTAGCAGCTTCAGAGTTCTGAATATCAGATTGGCAAGTAAACGAATCTGTGCATCCATCCAAGTCAATCATACTTGAGCATTTCATCATATTTCCTAAAGAAAAGAGCCCATGAATCCCCAGCTCTGAAAGCATAACCCTACAGCAATCATCTTCAGACATACATATGTGTTCCTGTTTATCAGAGCCCACAATCATGTTCACCATTGAAGAAGAATCATCAAAAGCCATCGAGCTCTGTAACAAAACGGATCCTGTTTTGCGGCTTTCATCCACACCTATTACACAATGTGTCGATGTTTCAAAGAATCCTGCTGATTCCTGGACTACTTCCAGTGAAGAGGTACTAGGTAACTCATGTGAGCTAAAATGACAATCCCTACTATCGAAAGTTCTAGCGTCAGGTAATTAATTTTGCTCAGAGGGCTTGACAGAAATTGCTACTTCATAGTGTATTTCTGGGACTTGTTCCACAATGGCATAATATTTTTCAGAACACAATGACTCCTCTTGTACACGTACTGAAACTACAGGAGCCATGTCATGCTCAGATTGAGAGGAACCAACAGCAGTTGAACCTTGTGTGGATTTCACCTTGCCTTTGCAGATTGGCACCATTACTCAATCTCCCCCTCTTTATGTTGTATGTGTGGATTTCACCTTGCCTTTGGAGATCTTTCTGCATCTCTCGATGAGAAGACGGAGATTTCTCTAGCAAGATCTGCAAAGTGCACTGCATCAAACGCCTCATCAATCCCATCAATTCAGTATCTGCACCAATTCTCTGGTTTCTGCCATTCAACCCCAGTGCGCATGTTGCCCATCCAAAAGGAAGTTCCTGCTACTCTTTAGGACATTCGATGATGGTTTGGGAAACATATTCTGAAGAGAAGCCACCATCGAGTGGGAATTGGGGTCAACTGTCGATCAAGGAACAATGGCAAGTGACAAGACAGAAGGTGCTAGAAGCCTAGAAGAGCTGAAGCTCCAGGTACTGCTCTTCTTGATGGGGACAGTGATAGTATACAAGAAATGTGGCCTGTGCACAGGAGGACTTGTGGCCCAACCAGGCACTCTTCAAAGGGACAATGGACAACAGAAGAGGATGCGCTATTGTGCAGAAGGTCAGACTCCAGTGTTTTAAAGGAAAAAAATTGGAAAAAGATAGCCAAGTGTTTCACAGATCGGACTGGTGTTCAGTGCCTTCAAAGGTGGCAGCAGGTCTTGAATCCAGAACTCGTTAAAGGTCCATGATCAAAAGAGGGGGATGGCATAATAATTGAGTTGGTGAACAGATATGGAGCAAAAAAATGGTTCACCATTGCACAAGCACTACCTGGACGTATTGGAAAGTAATATCGTGAAAGGTTGCATAATCATCTTGTTGAAGTATATTAATTTGTGTTTCTCCTAACACCTTAAGGTTTTGGGAGAGTTGGTTAATTCACTGTAAACATGGTATCAAAACAGGTTTGGTCGCAAATTTGAATCCCAGTGAAGTATTTTCCCAAATGTAGTGTTGTGCACATGTATACACATTGTGTGGAATCGTGCATAGCTCCCCAAGTGTGTTCCCAGGAGAGAAAAGAGTTCCTCCAGAGGGGGGGTGTTGAAGTATATTAATTTGAATATCTCCTAACACCTTAAGGTTTTGGGAGAGTTGGTTAATTCACTGGCTACAGATTATGCTGCGACGTGACCTTTAGCTACACAGACAAGTTCCTAATCTCGCAAATGAAATGCTGCAGCCTCCAAGACCCCACATTATCCCCCTTTCCCCAACTGATCATCGTCTTGGAATCCCCTTCCACAATGCAATCAGACTATCCCTTTCTCTTGAGCATTCTCAAACCTCCGAGCAACCCAATAAGCTCAGCATGATTCGCATCAGAGCACCCAATCGGACCACCTTTAGTCATGAGGATATTTCCTTGAGAATCTCGCATCAAGCACCCATAAGGCCATAACCAGCCAGCCCTGGGTTTCCGAACGAGGTGCCATCAAAGTTAATCTTTACCTTCCCTTCGGGAGGAGGGGTCCAAACCATCGCAAGAGTAGGGGCCATGCTTGGGGGAGTGAGATAATACAAGGGACCCAATCTCTAACAATGTCATCCAACAGCATCCTTTAAACTCCCAAGAACCTGTCTCACAAAGGATAAAATCAATAACCGCCAGACATTTCTCCTAAACTCAATCAGCGGAAGTACAGTCTTCCTCTTCCCTTCTAACATCTGACGTAACACCAGTGTAAGATTAGTCCACCCGAGAACTCCAAGTCTCCAAGAATCACGAGTAACAAGTTACATCTCTCCTGTTTCCACTCAGTAATCCTTATGAATCAACCCCAATCATTCATCCCTCTAGTAAGGAAGATCATCGATTTCTGAGACCTCAGCAACTCACGAAAACCAACATCTCGCTGAGTGTCTTTTGTTTTATTCAAGAATAAGATTACCATCTCGCACAGAAATTAATCAAATGAAGCTGTACGGGATCACCCTTTGGCTCTCTCCGTAATGGAGAAAACCCCCAAACCATCTTGATTGTCAGTCCAAAACTCATACGATTTCAGTTCGATGTTCAAGAATCGTTTCATTGTTCCTTCCCTCGATGGAAGTTCTCACATATGCATCCATCATTCAACCGTAACCATTTACCCTTTGTGATGACACCAATCCAATTCAAAAGCAGTTGAGTCTGAACTTGATCCCAATCCCAATCTTTAAAACTATGAATAAAAATTTTGAAAAATAGAGCAGTTAGATGTGAGATCCAATCTGATTTATATCCATTTGTAGCAGGTCTGGATCTTAAGGGGATAAAATTTGGTCAAATTTCAGTTGGCTACATTGGATGTTAATGGCTCTGCATCCAATTTGGATCCCATGGTATATAATTATATCTGGATATAAAATAGGCAGAGAAGGCATAAGTATGAGAATAGATCCATTGCTGATCCATGGATCAGATCCATTCGGATTTCTGGTTGGCTATGGATCTCCATCCATCAGATCCAGATCCAGCTACAGTTCTTATTAAGCAAACAAAAAAAGAAAAAAAGGATCCAAATAAGAATCAACATAGATCAGATCCAGACTGGTCCACATCCTACCTAGTAGTATTCATTAAAGAGCTAGCCAAGTAGCTTTATAATTACTTAATACAGAAATTCATCAACAAAAATTTCAAAGAATCCCAAATATAATTCCATATCTAATATTAGATGGGATTGTCTATAATGATAGAGAAATGAAACACTTCCTCATGATTTTTATTCATCTACTTGAGATTTTTAAAATAGGTTGGTTCAACTTGAAAATTCGCCTTCTTCTGTCCCAGAACAGTAGACGACAGTAATGATTTGTTCCAAAGCTATCATGGCAAAAACTAATCGAAAAATACACTCAAGAGAAGCCTTAGCCAAAAACCAAGTATACTAGTTTTTTAATTGCTAGTAATAAACATAGTGCATCAACATCCAGCAGTACTAATTCAGTAACTAAGATACTAGTTGTGTGCATGAACAGTGACAAGATGTTTACTAAGTCACTGTCTCAAGGGTGACAAAAATAGATAAGACAAAGCGTAACATTAAAAGTAGTGATCTCCGCAGAACGGAGAGAGGTTAACTCTCAAGAATTAACTTGACAACTCAAACAAAACCAACCTGGTGAAGTACATGTCAGATCAGGAAAAAGCAGTTTAGTCAATTTTCATTTTTCAAGTACCTACATTCTCCTCATGCAGTTTACAGCTCTCATTTCCTTGCCATAGGAAGGCTGCAAGCTCCTCCCAAGGTAAACATTTGCTTGGACTGTTGTTCTAAAAAAATCAACGCTCGGTATGCTCCAGAAAAAATAAGTTTGAATGCATATCTCCCCATGTATGCACATACCATAAGAAAGAGGGCAAATCCAACAACCACATTACATGCATTCTGAAGTCTCATTGTGAAGATGCTCTATCTTATCATAGTCTTTCCAAAAGACATTGGGGAAATTCTCAAGCAATGGCAAGTAAGGCACTTGGGTGCTAGGGGGAATCTTTTTAACAGGACATACCCTCAACTATTCTGCAGGGTATTTGGTGGGAAATTAATGAGAGTGTTTGAAGAGTTATTAAGGGACCTGTCCAATCATTGACAAACAATACAGTGAAGTGATTATGTTAGTGGATTGCTTCATCTTCAAACTCCCATGGGGTGAGTCTTGGGGATGTCATCATGGATTGAAAATCTGATTGCAAATTCCACTCATTTTTCCCTCTAGTGATCACCACCCACCCTAGGTGGTACTGTCCAGGAAATAAATCCAAACTGTGATGGTCATCCATTGGGAATCCCAGCACCATTAGGAATAGGAAGTGTGTGTAAAAACTAGGAACAGCCAACGTTAAACATTTCATGTGTTTATTGGTTCATGTCAAGTGCATATCCATTGGCAAAGGAGTTAGCCATACTTAAAGCCTGAAGTTTGCTAAGTCGTTGAATTTTCCAAGATTAATAGTCATAGGAGATTTAAATGTGGTTATTGATCGAGTCTTGGGCAAGAAAAAGGTTTCCGAACACCGATCCCATTTCATCAAAGAGTTCTGGTATAGGGCGCCATGCCACCACCATAAATATATCATTCAAATGGGTGCATAGTAATAGTAAAGGATAATAATATCCATAAAACATAGTACAGGATAATAATTGCTAAGGATGGTTTTTTGGCGATGTGCTCTATTAAGATCTGTCTTTTCCACTGTACTAGTGTAATTAGCTTCCTTTTTTGTAATGGGTTGTAGTGGTGTTATGGTCCACCTTCATACTAATCATTTTCTGTATTTTTCTCTTCGTATCTCTTTGTTGTTCTGTTCATGACCCATATGATGTTATTTTGTTTAGGAACCTGAGATGGTCCTGTAAACATTTGAATCTACTTAAATGGCTGTGGTGTTCACGGGAAATGGAGAGAACAGGACAGCAACTTTACTCTATACAGTACATGCAAAAACCTGCAGGTTGCACAAGCTTAGCGAGAATGAATCTATAAGTATGTACCTCACAGCATTGTGAAAGCATAGAGATGGCTTGAGTAGGGCATACAGGCCCGAAACAATGTTCCAGGCACAAGGCTTTGTGTTGGGAAGTCCCAAGCATATCCTCCAAATAATTCCCAATCTTTCCGGGAAAATACACCCCCCCCCCCACGCGTGGAGATATAAGGCTGTGTTGGGAAGTCATCCACAAATGTGTGAACACGGGTGACATGCTTCAACGTGGCAGGAAGGGATGGTGTATCTCTCCTCATGTTTTTAATTTATGCCTTCAAAGTGGAGAACCGGTAAACCGTCTATTTATACATTACCCAATTGCTAAGGAGATTTGAGGTTTTTATCTTAACATGTTTGGCATGTCTTTAGCTTTTCCCCAGGATGTTGGTGACTTTCTTTGGAGTTGGCTTTCAGCCCCATTTGGCAAGAGGGGCTTGTTGATATGGAGATATATCCCCTATGTCACCTTTTAGACTATTTGGGAGGAGAGGAACCGGAGAATCTTCCTGAGAAGAAAAAGGATCTTGGTTAGCTTATGGAGGAAATTTCATATAGGATTGCTATTTGGGCCTCCTCTTTAGATACATTCAGTGGCCTCTCTATTGACTCCCTCACTAGGGACCTACACATCATCATCAAAACAGATCATTCTTCTCCGATAAGGCATTCTTGGAGCCCTCCAATGGAATAATCACTCAGGCTCAACTTCAATGGGAGCTCCTTGGGCAACCCAAGACCATCCGGCATTGGGAGCATCATAAGAAATGCTCAGGGGGAATGCATTCAAGAGTTTTCAGGTCCAATAGGAATAGGGGATGCTATCTCTATAGAAACCAGGGCATTGCTTTGTGGTTTTAGATTGTTTTCCTCATAAGGCCTTCTTCAACGCCATGGTTCTAAAAATCACCCAAGACCATCCGGCATTGGAGGCATCATAAGAAATGCTCAAGGGGAATGTATTCAAGAGTTCTCAAGTCCAATAGGAACCGGTGATGCTATCTCTATAGAAACCAAGGCATTGCTATGTGGTCTCAAATTGTTTTCTCCTCGTTAGGCCTTCATCAACCGATTCGACCTTGGATCAATCGGATCGGATCGGGATTGGCCTCAAATCAGATGGATCGGTCAGGAACGGTGCGATCCGGATCAGGATTGGCCGATCCAAGCCAGATTGTCATTTTTTCCTTTTAACCTTGGATTGGCCAATCCCGATCGGATCCATGTCTGACAATCTGTGTGTGATTGGTTGGATATATGGCATTTCTAAAGAACTTTGGCGGCTCTCCCATCTCCTCAAGGAAGCTTTCTTCATCGCCTCCACTCTAAACATCTCGTTCGTTTGGATCCCTATAAAGGCTAACTCAATGGAAGATGAACTTGCCAAAAGGGGGTCCAATGAGGTTCTTTGTATGTGGGTAGAGAGGATATACCACTATGTAAGTGGTTTTTTTAGGGCATGTCCCCTTCTTTCTATCTTCTTCTCATTCCCCCACTTCTTTCTTCATCTCCCATCTTGTCATCATCATCCTTTTCTTCTTTTTCTTCTTGTACTATTAGTTTTATCAATGAAATTTAAAAGTTATCCATAAAAATAAAAATAAAATCTTAGGAGTTGCATATTGTTTCAATATACTTGTCAACATGCAAACAGGTTCTACTCATTACCAATTAACTAAATATACATTAGTTATTGAGCATCAAGTAAGTAATCCTTTGTTAATAGGTAACTAAGAATAGTCAATAGGTATTAACTAAAGACTCCTTGATATACTAGGGGAAGGGGAAAAAATGGAGTACTCTTTCTGTAGACATATGTACAAGGGTATAAGGGTATTTTTGTAAACACTATAGTATATAATAAAAGGCCAACGTATGGGTGAAGGATCATCTCTCTTCCCCTACGCTTTCTTCTTCTCAATCTTCGCTTCTTTTCTCTTATTTTTTCTCTTTTTCTTTCATCAAAGCACTCTAACTTGGTATCAGAGCCAAGAGATTCAATAGAGGATTAATCAACGACGAAGAGCAGCTAAGAACACTGCTGATGTCAGCAGGCTGTACACTGACGTCAGCAGGTTCATATAGATCCGTACGACGATAAGTCTTGAAAAATTAGGGGTTTGGTTTGTGATGATATAGCAAGGTTTTTGGTCATTTTTCCATAAATTTTTTATGATCAAAAACCTATTTTTAGGGGTTTTTTTGAAAAAAAAAAAAAAAATTCAGATTTGATAAAATTTATTGATCTAATCAACGTAGGGGTTTTTCAAGAGCTTGATCACACG
>JAOXJP010189717.1:0-26256 GCA_025762735.1 Platanus orientalis | reverse complement strand
CTCTTGATGAGGGTTAACTTACCCCTTAGAAAGCTATTTGCCTTTCCAGGTCGAAAATTTTCTGGATACTCTTTTAAGGATGGGCTCCCAAACAGCGATATGCTTTTCCTTTTATCCATTATCTGGTCAAGAAATCCCCAGTTGACATGATCATATGCCTTTTCCATATTAACTTTGCAAAGCATCCCTAGATGGCTTTCTCTCAATTGCAAGTCAATGCATTCGTTGGCAATCAAAGAATAATTCAGGATTTGGTGACTTTTGAGAAAGACACTCTGAGGTGGGAATATAATAACTTCCAATACCTTTTTCAAATGAGAAGTAAGAACTTTGGAAACAACTTGTATAGGCTCCTAACCAAGCTGGTCGGTTTGAAATCTCTAACCTCCACTACATCCTCTTTCTTAGGAATCAAGGAGATAAAAGTTGAGTTTCAGCTTCGTCTCCTAGAGATCTTGTCATGAAACTCAACAAATACCTCCAATGGATATTTTCTAAGAACATCTCAGAAAACAGAGAAAAATCTCATGGGAAAGCCATCTAGACTTGGAGTCTTATTATTGCGACCCAAATCCATGGGCCATGGTTCGTGCCCGAATCTAGATCCGTGACACATATGACACACCCCGAACCTCTATCTCATGGTGGGGAGATCCCGTTTTCGAAACATAACACTAAATCACTCCTTATGTCACATTCCAGAGACAGTTAATTTTTTTTCCCTTATCCATTTCAAGTCCATTTAATCAAATATATTGCAGCAAAATAATAATAACAGTAAGATAAATCAAAGTGTAGCGGAATATATCATATCCATATCCCTACTAATCCAAAATAAATGGCCTCGACATGCCAATACAATACAATAATCTCCGCTCAAAAAAAAGCATAACAAGGTATCAAAATTAGAATACATCTCCAATCTAAAGTGTGCTATAAATTGAAAAGTAAAACGGGGGGTTTGGCCACCTAACTCATCACTCATCCATGTCCCAAGCGGTCATGATAGAACATTTCCTCCTATTCTCCATCTGTAAGGTGGTGTCAATTAAGATAAGCTTGACAGACTAAGCGAAAGAGTATGTAGTTTATGCCATAAGGAGACCAAAGATAATCACTATAACAAATATGATGAATTAAGATAGCGTAAGGAATCAAAATGTATATGCGAGTACAACAAATATACCAAACATGTATCCTTACTATGATTCAAGTTTACACATGCCACTAGATAACCATATGAGTGTCCAAAGTAAACCAAACCGATTCCTGTATATGATACATGATATATGCCATATACTAAGTATTATATGTCATATGTTAACCCATAAGGGTTTCCGTCAAATACCAAAACCAAATGTAAATAAACTCATATTGGGTTTTCGCAAAATCGTATGTGAATATAAATGGACCATGGACGAGTTCCGACAAATCCAAAACATTTAACCCATGTAGGGTTCTCTGGCAAAATATAACATAGAACCCATGGAGGGTCTCCAACATAACATAACATATAACCTATGTAGAGTCTTTGACAAATCCGAAACATATACAAATTTTCTCACGAAGGAGCCTCTTACTGTGAATGACCAATCCCAACAGGGGTTTTCGAGGTCATAAGACCAATGGACATTATGACCGTTTTCATCTATTTATGTGACTTGGTGATTGGATGTTTGGTGGCACCATTTATTAAGCCCAATGACTAGGCATATATAGGGTCTTCACCTATTGATGTGACCCGATGATTGGGTTCCTGAGGATCAATAAAGTTAACCCACAAAGGGTCTTTGGGTCCAAGGGCGACCCATATAAGGGTTTCTGGGGCTACATCTAGCCAATCCACAAGGGTCTGTGGGGTTATAAAGACCGTACATAATAAATCTCTAGGCAACTAGTGTATTTTTGCTTATTGATGTGACTTGGCGGCAGGGTACCTGAGGGTTGCATGGATCAATCCACTTATGGGTCTTCGGGCCGAAATGAATATGTTCCCACATAGGGGTATCATATCAAATCCTCATATCCAAATCCGAAGTGCCAAAACCATACTTATATAAAGTAATGTAACTACTATATAAGCATACCATTTGAAAAATATCCATGTCTTCTCTCATAAAGAATCCAAAACCGAAAAGAAATCATATGTAAGGGGTCAAATACCAAAATGCAAGTGAAGATGCTTGACCCAATACTAAGGACATGTAGGATGCTCATGTATGTGATAACCTTTTTCACGCCAAATATCACCAATGGTAAAACCAAATAACTTATGTGCTTCCAAACACACGTAAAAGTCTAAGAAAATGCTCCATGAAAACTTTGAGGTAAATCATGCTAGACTAGAAGTAACATGCTCATGCCACCAAAAGCTATTAATGTATGTAAAGCCTATTGTACCACCCAAAATTCTAAGATTCTAACATGAAAATAAATAGAATTAACACAAATCGATATAGATTAACATGAAATAAAGGAAATCCACCAAAGTGAGTATTAGGCTTATGCAAAGATTTCAAAGGCATCCAAAATAAAAATAAATCATGGAGAACTAATCATATGACAATTGAACTCCAAAACCTTTTCAAACAAAGTAGAGATCACCAAACTCAAGAAAATAAGACACTACCATCATGTAATTAGCTCCATATTCCAAGAACACATGGAAATGAAATAATAAAATCCTTTCAAGTATGCTCACATCAAAAGAACTAGAATTCGGAAATCAATATTCTCATGGGGGTTAAATATGAATCCACCAAGACAGCTTATTCTCAACAAATCTGAGATCCTTGAGAAAGGGAAATATGCATAAAATGCATATCCATTTACCAAATCAATTCCATAGAGATCAAAGCAACAAATCCTTAAATATAGAATAAGAAATCACACTTTTATGAACCTAGGAATGAAAGAGTGTATGCATAAAATGTGTATCCACTCACCAAATGCAATTATTCCTTGTTTATAAGAAGATTCTCCTCTTCAACACTCATTTTCCTTTCTAGTCTCTTCCTTCCTCTGAGATTAAACCATAGTTACAACATCAAAACCCATAAATAAATGATAAGAAACTGATAAAGAATCATAATCTAGGCTTGATCCAAGTTTTATTAACTTACCAATTCACTTAGAGAAGATTTCCCTCCCAAATTTTCTAATTCTCTCTCTTTCTATATTCTAAATGACCTTTTAGACCCAAATGAGGTCACAAAGTGGTTATATTTCGTCATAATTAAGATCCCACACATGTGGGGGTCAAATCAATGTGTGTCACATCATTTCTGTACATGGTTTATTTTATTTTATTTTTCAGATTTTCGGGCAATGATTGATCACAAAATCTGTGACCCGTCACGCTGTGACCGATTATAAGATTTGTGATTGATCACATTCATGACCTGTCACAAAAATTTGTGATTGGTCATAAAGCTACAGAACTTCCCAGAAATGAAAAACCTGAAAGCCGTGGCCCATCCTCTTGACCGATCGTGAGATGTGTGACCGATCACACTCGTGACATGTTAGAGATCTCGTGATTGATCACGGCGGTTCAACTATGAATTTTTCAGCATTTACTCTTTGCAGAAAAACAACCATAACTTTGCCTAAAAAACTCCAAATTGTGCACCATTTGAGGTGTTGTAAAGGAGGCTCCTAGAGCTTTCCAATGGTGTATGGTTTGAACTCAAATTTTTTTTTTTTTTCAAAGAGGTAAAATGAGACTTTATTGAAAATACAAACAACAAAAGAAAAAACACAACTTCACCAAAAAGATAAAGGGAGAGATGAAAAACAAGAAAACAAAGAAGCATAAGCAACAACAAAACAAAATTATAGCACGTCACACCATATAGACTATCAAGCGGACTCCTCAAAGTCTTCTCTAATGGAAACCTAGTCAAAAAGGAGATTAAAGATGAAGTTCAAAATCTCCATATGAGATCTCGATTTATCTTTAAAAATCCTAGCATTCCTTTCCAACCACAAACCCCAACAGATAACACTAGGTAACAAATTGTCTCGGGATTTGTACAGGTTTGCTTGTAAAGTTACCTCAATAACGCACTTGGGACAACTTTAGAACTAGACAGGTTTATGGATTGACTTGACTTCCTCACTTCTAATTCAGTCTATTGGGTCCCAAACACCACTATAGTCTTTCTAAAATATGTTTAAAGACATTTTTAACCTTACACTTGTTAAATTACATTTTTACCCCCGTACGTGGCAGGGCATTACACTTATCATCCGGGAGGCTTTTCAAGGCAGCAAGTATTTCTTCTTCTTTGAATGGGCGCTTAGGCCAGTCCACCTTCTCCCTTGAAATGTAATCGAATTCCACACCTTTCAGGCGCGGGTGATAATGGAAGGGCTCCGTATACAAATCCTGAAAGAAATTTACAATATGATCCTCAATTTGCTTCTCGTCCACAAGCCAACTATCTTCTTTTTTCAAACAAGAATTATTGTTTGATTTTTCATTAAGAGACACTATTTTGTGAAAAAAAGGCTGTATTATGATCACCACAATTGAGCCATGCTTCTCTGGATTTCTGACACCAACTCACTTTCTCCATCCTGAGAATCTTCAAGTACTTAGCCTTTGCCTCCAAAAATATCCTTTTTGTCCTGATCTGATGGAACATGATGTTGGATTTTATGGTCCAAGGACTCAATGATCTCCAGGTACCGAGTTTTTTGGTTTTCCAACCTGCCAAAAACATTCCTGTTCCACTCTCTTATCTTTCCTTGGATAACACTAATCTTTTGATTGAATCTGAAACTCACTTTGCTTTTAATATGGGTCGAAACCCACCACTCCTTGACCATCCCCTTGAAGCCCGGAGCATCTAACCATAATAACTCAAACTGAAAAGGAAAATTCTGCCGCAGCATGATGGCAAGTGATCCGAACCTGGGATAGGAAGAGCTTCCTGCAGCAAGGAGGAGAAATGCATCTCTCAATCCACAGAGAACAGAAACCTATCCAGACGACTCATATGAGGATGCACAGGCTATTTGCTAACCCAAGTGAAATCAGCACTCCGAAGAGGCAAATTGATTAGAATAAGACTATTGATGAACTCCGAAATATTATGGATTTGAGATGAAAATCTACAGCCACCTTTTCTTTCAGAGGAATCAAATGATTTTAAAGTCGCCTCCCAGACACCAAGGGACTGCCCATTTGTCATGAGCCCTGTATAGGTCCATCAATAATCTCCCTCGATCTGCACTACGAACAGGGCCATAAAGGCATTAAAGGCCCACTTGAAACCATCATTCTTGCTTTTACACAAAATAGAAATAAAAAACTCACCCACAAGATTGTCTTCCACCTCTATTGTGTGTCTATTCCATGCAACCAATAAACCTCCTGACCTCCCTACAACATCCTTATCCAAATAAGAAAATGGTCTTTCCCCATAAATCGAGCCCCATCCTGAGTTGAAATTATGAATCATTCTCTTGCAGCGTGAAAATATCCACCTTTCCCTTATGACAAAGATCCTTCACACACAATCTCCAGCTCTCCTGCTGCAACCCCCTTATAGTTCAAGGAAAGAATGCTGAGACTCGTCATTAATTACTGGAACTGAACCCCCTCTCCTTCCCCTGCTCCCCTTTCCCCTACTTTTGGACTCATAGTTCACCAACGACTCCAGCTTTTTTAGTTCTCTATCCCTCTTCTCCACTGGTCGTCCAGATCTTCCTCTTCCATGGCTTCTGGTGATCCAACTGCAGTGCCTTTCAATCTCCCAAAAAAGGGCTTCAACCCTGTCTTCTAGCCCCTTAAAGGAAACCCTCAAGTGCTGACCTCCATGACTTTTTTAAAAACCCATTCAGATGATTTTCCTTTTAGCTCTCGAGTAACTTCTATTCTGGTTGTATCACTTCGACTGTCACAGGCTGCATTAAAGTTCACTTTCACCAAACCAACCAGGGGGACTCCAAAAAGGTTCGGGCAGCCATCAAGCTACCATTCATTTGCTACTGTTCCCCTCTTCACTGTCCTCAAGCTCCTTGAGGTCCTGTGACATCTAGTTATTTGACATCACACGTACCATTATTGAACATCATATCATTCCTATTTTGCAATTGAATCAATTGGTGAAGACTATGGTCGCAAAAATCCTTCTCCTATGAGTGTTGGTGCTGAGACAGCTATCAAGAATTTTTTTCACCCATTCCATGAGTGAATGAACTTAGAAGGTTGAGGTCTCATGGTGACAGGAGATGCAAACCATACTTGAGATGCAAAGGGACGTGGGACTAAGCAATATATAGTTGATTCAGACTCCTGATTACATATAAGACAGATTGATTTTAACTCGACTCTTTTGAGATTCATTCTAACCGGTAGTGCTTCTCAACATGCTCTCTAGAGAAAATGCTTTATTTTAGGGGGATTACTTAAGCCGCATAACATACTCCATGGGAACTTGGAGGCCCATGGGCATTTGGAGAAGTAGGTTGCATAGAGGTGACAAGCTTATAGACCAAAATAACAAAGAAATGACCTTTATTTTAATGCCTTATCTATTAAGAGGAATGCTAAATTTCCTTTGGTTCTACGGGTCAAAGGTTTTTTTTTTGGGATAATTGTCAAAGGTTGAATGAATGTCATTTCTACCCCAATCTTCTTTTTCTCTATTAATTAGGTTTCAAACCACGTTAGAGTGTGGTTACTAAAGTCCTAAAGAGTGGGAACCAAATGGTCCTTCCACATATTGACCCTGTTCCCATCACTAATCTTTCATCTAAGTGAAATTCTAGTCCCAAGTAATCCTAGAGGGGAGGGGTGAATAAGATTCTAATTTTCCTTTGAATCCTCCTTTGATTTACTTATATTATGCAGAATTAAAAAGAACAGGTAAATCAATTCAGTTTTGCTTTACTGTGTTTACACTTTAAGTCCTTCTCAATGTACTTAAGTTGACACACTATAATTTTGATTTAAGTAGATTGGCAAGCAGATGTTATCCACCACGTGGCTTCGTCATTAGATATAGTTTCTTATACTAAAGTGGGAGCAGGGTGTCTAGTTTTATTTTAAGTTTGTGCAAAGATAAACCTTAAAAGTGTAAGTGTTAACCTCACATGTAAGTGTGTATAAAGTAAATGATATGTCAAGACACAAACAAAAAAAAAGAGATAAAGAAATTTATAGTGGTTTGGTACTTCGGCTTATGCCCATTGTCGAACAGCTCACTCTATGAGCCAGATTGATTTTTTATTAACAGTCTAACACTATTACAAAAGTAAATCAACAAACTTACTCAACTTTTTCTAGTGTCTCCGATGAACTTTTTCTTCCGGTGTCTTCGGTAGAACATCGATTGCAGTAGAGTTGATTGTATGTATTGCTTAGGCCTCTTGTTAGGCAAGTATAACTATAATAAACAACCTTGAGAGCTCTTTAGGCTAGAATTTGCATAGAAGCAATTTTGGCTCTTAAAAAGACTTCAAGACTAAGTCTTTATCACTCCAACATAACTTGGAAATAGAAATATACCAGTAATCACTCACCTAAGTTGTGTAGCTAATTCTCACATAAAGATATACCAATAGTATAGCACAGACAAGTTTTTTCAAAGCTCAAAACTCCCCCAATAATGGCTAATTCAATTGATCATCATTAGTTGGTCTTAATGGAGATTAAGACCTCTATTTGTAGTGAAAACCCCCTTCAATTCGAGCCTCAATGGCTCTTTTCAAACGGTAAAAAAATTAGCCGTTAAAAAGATTTCAAAATTTAAAGTTTCTAATTTTGGGGTATTCGAGCACTCAAACCTGGTCATTTGAGTGCTTGAATCTGGGCATTCTTTGGTTTGCCCAGATTGAGCAGATTTGAGCACTTAAACCTGGCCAGTTTCCTTTTTTTTTTTTTTTTGAGTTTTTGAAGCACTTAGAATCTGGCTTTTGGTTTGAGGTCCAACCTAGGTTCACATAATGTTCTTTTAAGTCTTCCTAGGTCTACCTTGGTCCAATAGAGGCACTTGAGCGCTATATCAATTTTAGACAAGTTCCACTTGTTCTTTACCTGTTTTAGCACATTGTGCATGATGCCTGGACCACTTGAAGTTCTTCATCTTGACTTGAATTGGCTTGAGTAACTTGTGGAATTTCATCTAACTCCTACCCATTTGATTCCATATGGCGTCCCCTGGTGTCATGGATACCAAATCTTAGACAAAACATTTATTTTGTATTTCTTTCCCTACTTGTGAAAACAAATTTTCCATCCATCCTTCTTTGTTGGCTATTTTCTGGTCTATATATGAATATATGAAGATAATGAGGATTTATTTTTACCTATACTAGAAGGCAAACCTTGATATCTTCTTGGGTAGAGGACCGGCTGAATTCCTATCGTTCTAGAGTATATGAGGAGCAATATTTCTTTCCCTACTTATGAAATTTATTCTTTCCATCCTTCTTTGTTGGCTATTTTCTGGTCTATATATGAAAATAATGGGGATTTATTTTTACCTATATTAGAAGGCAAACCTTGATATCTTCTTGGGTAGTTCTAGAGATTATTTGTTTAAAGTTTCTTAGAGTCTGGGGGCTAAAAATAATTTCAGATTTATTTAAATTTATTGATTGACTAGAAGCCTCTTAAAATTCTTCTAATTAATCATGAATTTTCTTTAATTCATCGATACTTGCCTTCCCAATGATATATAACAGTCACCTACAAAAATCATATGAGAAATTGAAGGTCTAGATCTCCTAATCTTAATTCCTGAAATCTCTCTCCCTCTTTTTCCCAACTATGCCAGCTGAAAGGCCCTTTGTACATAAAAATAACATAAATGGAGGTATTAGATCTCCTTGACTAAGGCCTTTAAAGGGAATAATCCAAGGACCTTGGAATCCATTAATGAGGATTCTGCATGAAATTGGGGAGATGTAGTTTCTCTCTTTGGATCTCCATTTTCCACTAAATTCCATCTCTTCCATCATTCCAATCACAGTATTCCATTCTATTCTATATGGGCTTTACTCAAATCTAATTTTTAGACCATGTATTTATAGTGAGATTTATTCATGTTCAGGTGATTAAGGATTTCATGTGCTATCATAATACTATCTAAAATCTGCCTACCATTAATAAAAGTGCTTTGGTTCGAGGAAATAAATTCTTTAACAACCAAGTTCAATCTATTAGCCATCATTTTAAAAATAATCTTATATAACATATTGTACAGGCTAATGGGCCTAGACTGCTCTTAACTTATTTTGGTTTTTCACTTTTTGGAGTTAAGGAGATATAGGTTTGGTTTATGTGTGGATAGGACAGTCATCATTAAAGAAATCTAAGATCCCTTCAATAACATCCTTACCCACTGAGTCCCAATACTCCGGGTAAAAACCAGGCTGAAATCATCAGGGCCAAGGACCTTCAGCCTTTCTTACCAACATAGATTTATATTCCTTCGATAATCTTTAGGAGCATTTCCTGGATATTTGTTTAATTATTTTAGATGAAATGGGTGGGAAGATTTAGATAAACTTGAAATATAATATGCAGCTAGCTTTAAGGGCCTACAAATTTATGTAATCATCATCATCATCGATGACAGCAACTGAAAAGGGTGTTTAAGGAAATGAAATCTTGTGGAGGGTAAATAATGGTTAAATACATAGCTGATACACCATATGCTTTTTCTTCATAGGTTTTTTGTTTTCTTTATTTATTTATTGCATTATCCTATCTTCATCTATATGTTGTCTGTTATCTATGAATAAGGCATCGCTACCTTTCCATCTTTTCTTTATCTTTTCTCCACTTTTCTTTGCTCTCCCAATCTTTTTTTTGGTAATATTTGCTCTCCCTATCTTCAGTAAATTTATATTTTGGATTGACAGAAACTGCAGTGGCATCTGTGACCTAGTGGATTTGGAGCTCACCAACATTTACAAGTTTGTTCGTTTCTGTGAAATTTGCTCCATTTGTTTGTATGTTTGTGTATTGCTATTGTTACAGTTTGAAAACTTGGCATAGTAGACACAGTAGTAGCAATAAAGAGAAGATTTTCATTTTTGTAAAATGTGTTTAACTAATGTCCAGAAATAACTGATCATCGTCCGGGCTTCATACGCGACCATTTATATTTGGGCCTTACCTACATTAATTTATAGCTGTCATGTGAAATAATATTCCATAATCATTCCTCTCAGATGAAAGACCTCTTTTCTCAATCGTGTCTGCCCAGTCCAGTTGTTGAGACAAATGAAATGGCTTCCCCGTATTCCATAAGCTGCATTGCTCCATCAATCTGAGCCATCTAACTTCTCGACTTCCTTTCACTTTAATCCTTCACAAGGCTTCCATTCTATGTATATCTTTTAGCCATTCTTGTTTCAACTTCAGAACAGATAATTAGAATTATCAGATCAGCAGCAGCATATCCAAATGGTTTAGAATCGGGGACAAATCTGAACATGCATATGATAAGACCCATGGAAGAACTGCAAAGTGGTTTCAATGTAACCATGGTACACTCACAAGCATTGAAAATTTAAGATGATCGAAAAACCTTGATTTTTTCACTTCTTTTCCGTTGTGGGCTTGGCCGCCACTCTTATCAAGTGTTCTCAATATTCACTTAATCTCATTCTCAGCAGCGAGAACGCTTGAGATGCCTTGAGGGCTACTACTTTAAGGGGCTCTTACCTTGGAAGGTTTGATGTTCCATGACCAAATCTCTCATCAATGACAACTAACTTGGGTTGGCCTTCATTGACATTAGACATGATTATCAAATCGTAGGCTCTTGTGTCTGGTTATAAGCCTTTGACTGCTCAAGCTTTCAAATGCTCTGTTTGTACGGTCAAGATTGCCTGCTTTGCTGCACAAGTGAAAATTACTTTGTTGGATGGTGATTCATTTTTTTTTGTGGGGGCGGGGGGGTACATGCGCCTTGAGGACAGGAGAGGATTGAGACTACCTTTTCAAACATCTTTACGATTCTCTGAGTCTTCCAATCAGTCATCTTTGACTTGAGCATTAATAGAGTTTCGAGTAGTCGTGTATAAACGAGGGAGGTTTGTGTCCGTTCCCCTTAACGAGCTCCGAAAGGTGAATATCCGGACACCTCTAAAGCCCGTTCAAGGTTAATGTTTTTTCTTTTTCTTTTAAGCATTGCATTCCCAATTTTTGTTGGTTTGATCATTTGTTTTGACCGTTTTAATCCTATACGGCCCATTTTTATGGGTATTTATTTATTTTATTTGAGAACTGTTTTTACAGTTTTAACCCTATCCATAGGACACGGTAGGATATATATAGATAATTTCATGGACTAAGATGAGTCTTACCATCTTAATAAGTTTCCTGGCTTCTGTTGTTTGTTCTGATAAGCACCCATTCCACTTTGCTCAAACTTCCATTTAGAACCAGACAGCGACTTTTCTTGCTTCAAATGTCAACAATTTTTTTTACTGATTACCAATAGCCAACTGATTACCCAATCAAGGTGAATCAATAATGATAAAATATTTTTTATGAGCAAAAAGATTTAGCCACATTTTGTCTTAAATTTTCCCAAGTGCCCTCTAAAATCGCCTCTCATCCATGTGAATATTCTATCTATATTTTTGTTCTTTAATTTTTCCAACCCCCCCCCCCCTTAAAATATGGAGAGATGCCAGCTCATGATCACTCTCTCCCTTTAATTATCTTTCCTTATTATTTCTCATAAAGGATTTTGTTAAAAATAACCCCTAATTTCTCTCCCTTTAATTATCTTTTCTTATTATTTCTCATAAAGATTCTAATAAAAGCAACATCTATTTCTCTCCCTACATTCACTCCGCTACAATCTTTAAATAAATTTTGCTTTTCCATAAATTAAACCTACCACCTAAAATTAAGGATGGGCTTTTGCAAGGGGCCCTTTATACTTTGTCTATTAATGAAAACCTAATTATCAAACCAATACTTCAACTTGATTTTGAATATGTTTTTCAAAGTCCTTAAAAACACTTGGAAAGTGCGCATATCTCATACCACATGCAGAAAATGAGTTTATAAAATAAGAAAATATAAGAAAAAAATTATGTTACTTTATCATTATTTCTTCCGAAAATCTCTCACAACCTGTTATATAGTTCCTAAAATCACTTCCCTCATTTATTATTCTGTTTCTATCTCTATCCTATAATCTCTCCGTCTTCATTTCATCCAAGACGTCCCACCTAACTATTTCTATCTTCCTAAAATCCCTCCCCCTATCTTACCTCTTTCCTTGTTATCCTTTCCTTATATTCCCTCCCTCTCTCTTTCATCGAAAATGTCCAAACCTTTATTTCTTTTCCTTTATTGTAGCCTCATGCCCCTTTTTTTCTCCAGTTGAAATCGTCTACTGCCCTACTAAGTGTGATGAAGTCTGGCATCATCTGCAGTGCGACCCGTTCCCCTGAAAATTGGAGAGAAATTTTTGATTGATCATTTTCACTTTTTGAATGGTGATTTCTACATTTTTAGGAGCACGTATTGTACTGCAGATGATGCCAGACTTTACCACATTTCACGCTATAGTAGACGATTTCAACTCCTTTTTCTCTCATCCACGTAGACACTTATTTTTTTCTCAAATTCTCATAATACCCTTTAAAACCCAATTTGTATATTTCACACGCCTAATGAAGAAAACCATTTTCTACATTTAAATGTCTTTTTCTATCATAAACTTTTTCTCTTTCATAAACGAATTACTCTCTCTCATATCTCTTCCTAAATTTTCTCGCAAAATTCTCTAAATCTTATAGATAACTTTTAACTTACTTTTAGCAACACAATTTAAAGGAATTTATGATAAACACTCTCTAAATCTTTCTAAAATCCCTAAAATCTCTCTTAATGTGGAGATCCAATCCCCCCAAACGTGGAGATACATTAAAGATACCACACCAACCTAATCAACACATGCCACGTGGACACCCCTTTATATAACTACGATACTTTCACACGCCTCCCTCTCCCAACTCCTAAAATCTCTCACATTACTCCTTTTAACCGTTTTTAGTAACTTAATTATTCTTTTTCCTAAAATCTTTCATTTAAATCAAAACATCCTCAAGTCCCCTTCTCTCTCACACAAAGGTTAATGATATTTTAAAATTTTGGAAACTTCTCTTTGTATGTCTACTTACCAAATAAACCTTTTTTTTTTTTTTTTTATGAAATCCCCTTGCTAGATTTTCGCAGACTATGTTTACAGATTATTTGATATTTTAAAGGTGTTTTAGAAAGAAAGGTTTCATCTTTGGAAAAATTGTAGAGTGAAGTATAAGCCCGATTAAATTTATAAGTATAGTAGGCAACTTTTTAACTTGAAAACTGCTAAAGGCAACTGTATCAATTAAGCCTTTTAAAGGAGATTTCTTTTAGCTATAAATACCCTAATCAAATGTCTCGGTTTCTATCAAGAATCACAAGTATTCTCTGCAAATAAAGAAGATGGGAATGTGTTCGTGGAAGGAAGAAGGTGATGCTGATGATCTAATGGCCCCCAAGCCATAATTATTATATTTAATTTGATAAAATGAAATTGATTTAAAAATAAGAAAGTAAATTATAACATTAACAATGGATACCAACAAAGCGCCATCTAGATTTTTTTGTAGTTTTTCATTTTGGTAAAACAGAAAACAAATTACAATGCTTTGAACTACTTTCTTGATAGCTACTTCATCACTCAAGTCTCTAATTAAGAAAAAAGCCAAGATCTTGGGGAACAGTTAAGTGCAATATCTCACGAATAGGACCTCGTAGAAGACGTGAGTCATTAGAAGTCTTATGGGTCCTGCTTTGCACTTGGCAGTAGAGAGATCCCGGAAGACTTCTTATAACTCCCGTCTTGTAAGTATGAAAGTCAAGATGGAGATCGACAGAAGATGTGAGTCATTAGATGTCACAGATTACCTTTTGTGGATGTTCTTCCGATCATTCCGATATTCTAAAGAGCACACATAGAAAGTAAGCAAGAGCGAGAGTGAGATGGTTTCATTGCAAAAAGAAAGCATGGTGAAGAGGGTGATTTTCGAGGAGATTTTCTATAGCCCATTGCAGTGCATTTTTGTTGCTCGAGAAAGAAAAATAAAGAAAAAGATATGTTTAAAAGAGAGAAGCGTGAGATAGAATGAAAGTTTAAGGGGAAGTTAACGTTTTGCAGAGAAACTTGAGGATTAAGAGAGGCAGAGAGAGATCTTAGGGATTTGGGACATTGAATTTAGGTGAAAGAATAGATTTATGAAAGAGAGATTTTAGGAAAGCATTAGATTTAGGATAAATTTTAGGAAGTGAAATAGAGAAGGCAAACAAAGATTCGTGGGAAGAGAAGAAGATTGAGATTTGAGGGGCCCACGTTTTGGAAAAGGAATATTTTAGGGGGTGTTTTGGAAAAATTAAAAAAAAAAATTAAATGGAGTGTCCACGTGGGAGTTTAGGGGTAGCACCACTAGGTGATAAAATGAGGGAAATTCAATTGAGATGGTTTGGACATGTACAACAAAGACCAACGACTGCACTAGTGAGGCAGAGTGAGATAATACAAGTTGAAGGTGTTAGGATTAAAAGAAGGCCAAAATTGACCTTAGTGGAGGTAGTAAGGAGGGACATGGCTGCTTGTAATTTAACGGCAGATATGACCTTAAACAGAGCGGAATGGTAGAACAAGATTCAGGTAGTTGACCCCAAATAGTGGGGATAAGGTTGTTTGTTGTTGTTGTATATATAGTGGGTAAGTACCCACTCACGAAACTATCCATTGTTAGGCATCGAGTTGTATGCTGATTTGTTATCGATGAAATTTCTCTCCTATCGAGTTTGGGCTAAAAGAAACCCAACCCAAAACTCAATTTAGTAACACAATTAGGCCTGGGTGATAGAAGCCCTGGCCCAGCCCACTCTTAAATCAGGCTGGGCCAGGTGGGCGTTGCTCTGACGGAACCTGGCCCAAGTTGCCGCCATAGTCTAACCTAGGTAAGTATCTAAAACTATACGCCTACCTATTTTAATGATCCAAGCCATCCATTTATCATTCCTTCCTTTTTTGGGTGGTCAGCAGAACAAGAATGACCTAGAAAAAAATCTATAGATTGGATGAGTAAGATAATCCAATTTAGTTATTGGATATATCTTTAGGTTAGATCAATAAGACAAATAGTGGGCTCCATTTCATGTTCTCTCTCTCTCTCTAGTATTCTTAGTTTTCGGTCGAAGAATGGTTGTCTGTGTTGACACAGACCTCTGTAGGCGTTTCATTGATTGATACATGATCTGTTTTTGAATTTGGTCTCTTTTTAGACATCTACTTTTTCAACTGAACACTTTTTTAGGATGTTTTTAATCCTCAAAACAACACGTGTCAGTTTATAATTCACCATAAACACTAGACTTTATCATCATAGAACATTTGTTGGATTTTCGGAATAATTCCCAGCAATAAAACCAACATTCTAGGTGTTACATAAAGAACCCCATTTTTAGCTTTTGATTGAATTCCTTTGGAACCACTTCAACGAAAGAGAAGGGTTCTTGTTGTGAAAGACGAGGGGGGGGAGATTAGGACGGAGAAAGTTCCCACCATAATAGGTAGGCCCATGAGTGTGGAAAGGCAAAAAATCATCTCTCGCCATCTAAGAAAT
This sequence comes from Platanus orientalis, assembly GCA_025762735.1. NCBI lineage: Eukaryota > Viridiplantae > Streptophyta > Magnoliopsida > Proteales > Platanaceae > Platanus > Platanus orientalis. The sequence goes on along the minus strand of JAOXJP010189717.1, from coordinate 10,593 downwards.
AAAGCAAAGAAAGAGAATCTTAGAGATCTTGCCTTTGGACGAGACAGGGCCTACCTCCCCCCAATCTATTACAATATACGACTTCAATGAAAAAGAAGGAAAGCTGAGTCTCTGAAAGAATCAAAGGACGAGAAGGTGCAGGCAGCATCCGGTGGGCCTCCTCGGCCGCAACCTGAAAAGCTTCTTTCTTCCGCACTAAGACATTGAAGATATATTTGAAAGGGATTGACACAAAGTAACTGATATTCAAGATTTGGGTGTATTTTAGTTACTTTGAGTTTAGAAAAAGAAAATCCTAACCCAAAACAATCAAAATACACCCAAATCTTGAATGAGTATTACGTGCTTCGCACATCAATTATACAATGCATGGGCGAATGAAGATTATCTTTAACTCCAAGGGATAGTGCAGTTGGTCAGGATCACGCCTAAAGAAGCAGAAGTCCTGAGTTCGAAATGTACCCCCTTGGGGCCACTTGCCCGGACATAAAAAAACCTGATTTACTCAGTGTGAGGGAGGCAAGGAGTCCATGGGCCTCGAAAAAACAGAAACCATAAAATGGTACGAAAAAGATCAATTTTTTTTACTAGTGTTGTAAGGTTTTTACTGATGTAGTAAGTTTGCTTAGATGTAAGGACAGCTTACGTCTAATTACAGAATATAGAACCATTGTCCCACAATCCGTGATGATGTTGATATTTGCTTGCTTTGTATGTTCCTTCACTGTTCCATGAAGGAGCCGGCTGCAGCAGACCCTTTGGCTAATCCAACAGAGCCACAGTTAGGGCCACTGAATGGTCATCACCTACCCTCTCTCCCCCACCAAATTTATAATTCCCCATTAACCCAAACTTCTCAGTCCCTTTCTCTATCACTATCTTCCTTTTTCGTACATGTGGTCCTCTCTCTCTCTCTCTCTCTCTCTCTCTCTCTCTCTCTCTCTCTCTCCTTGATATTGTGTGCTGGTAGTACTGCATTTGATGATTTACTTCCTCGTAATGAAATAGAAAATGCATGGACAAGAAAAGTTGATGGTTAATAAGGTATTAGATCGGTGTTATTACCACAAAGCTGCGAGTATACATAATATGGTACAAATTTATCTTTATGTACTAAGACAGAAAGAGAAGAAAAGAAAATGAATCGGCATTGCGGCGATTTGGGTATATATTATCTCCTCCAAGACATCTACGATTGATATTCAGAGTCACATCTCCATCTTTGGAATGTTAGCTTCCATGGTGCCTGCAAAATATCAATGAACGTGAAGACCATAATATGAAGGATAGAGACCCGCTATTTAATGGGTCTCACTGTCACAAACTGCATAACCAATTCAAGGGACCCATTAAATTGTGAGGCCTGAATAAATGCATGTAGGTTGCTTACATACAACATAACCCCTTACAGTTTTACTTTAATTGCCTTGGCTTTCCACAATACCCTTCAATTATAAATGAATTTGAGGGCATTATAGTCTTCTATGAAGTATGAACTAAGAAGAAAAAAGAGGAAGATCTTTAATCACAAAGGGTTCTTTCATCTTAAGCAAGATTATGACATAAAGGACTATATAGTTTACTTTTAGGGTGAGACATTTTCTTCTATGGGGTTCTCTATAGTCTCCATCTACTGACCCTGGACCCTTTGTGCTTCCTTTTCTCCTGCCATCTTTTTTTAATATATCAAAGAGGAGAAAATTACATGAAAAAAAAAATTAATGATGACAATAATAATTAACAAAAAGATTAAGTGTTAACCTGTAAATGGTTGGGATGGAAAAGCAATTGATCTTCCTTGATGAAACTCCACATTGTAAAGGCTTTGTAAATCAGTCTCCCAAGTAGAAGTGGGTTGGCTTTGCTGTAATGAAATATTTATTGACATTAAAAAGACTATACAGCGAAGAGGGTAGAAGGGAATAAACCATCAAAGTGAAGAAGTTACAGTGAAGCAGGATAAGTCTAGAAATGATTCGGGCATCGACACAGGAGCACTTGTGGTCCTTCCAAGAGTCATGTTAGGGGGAATAGCCATATCCAACCCACAACATGAGACCACTTGCTGTACTGAATTATACTGAAGGTAGGCCGGATTTTCCATCTCTGATGACACCCCGCCGACCGTCGGAAAACTGGGGGTGCAAGCAGGAAACATCTGTGCATAACATACAATATAAGATCACAAGAGAACTACGGGAGGCCTAAATCTAATAATAGAACTACCATAAAGAGGCTAGAGAATTGTTATTAGTTAGAAGTAAGAATGCTTTGTTCTTACCTCTTTCACGAAGAAGTTATCAACATTGAAATCAAGTCTGGGATTTACAGCAGCGAGTTTCATGGACAAGAACTGTAGGCAATGATAAACAAGACAGAATTGAGGACATGCCCAGCAACAACAGAATAAGAACAACAAATTAAGAAAAGAAGGTCACTGGCTCTGTTACCTCCACTTGTCTTTGGAGAGATTGAACATAGTTGATGATTTCGTCGAGAATTACAGCCTTGCCTGTGATCTTATTGCATCCAGGGAACAAATCTTGCAAATATTTCATCCTCTCACTGATCTTTTCCCTTCTCAACTATAAATAACATAATTATAAGAACATTGCTAACAAAGAACCAATATTCCCCACCGTGATTAAATTCAAAGGGAAGTGAGAGGACGTTTTCTGCAAACGGAAAAGGTTAAAGAATGCGTCTTCACTGTATTGGGGATTGGGAGGACGAAATCCCGGTGTTCTTGAAAGGAATGTCAGGACCAACACTCCCCAACTCGTTAACAAAAGAAAAAATCACATAATAGAATCTAGGGTTTGCAACCAAAAAAAAAAAAAAAATCCTATTTGAGATCGTCTAGTAAGAACCCCTGAACTTTATCGTTTTGATCTAAACCAAAGAGAGAGAGCCACTGACCAGGCTGGTAAGTGAATATTCCGGCAAGAAAACAAGACAGTAAACCTAAGCGAGACGGCAAGAAAAGCGTCTGTTTCTTCCGGTGAGACGGCGAGACGGCGAATGTGAAGGAAATCCGGCGAGTAGGTGGCCGATTTCCGGCGATCAAGTGGAGCTACAAACGAATAGAGTAGAGTTGAAGTTGAAGTAAAGTCCTTCGGTGCGCAACCCCATATCTTAACCTGTGGTTTACTCGGTTTTAGCCATGGTTAAAACCTCAACAATTATAGAACCCATGATTTAACCAAGTATAGGCGACGTGTCAACAGGAGGTTCATGCTACACTAAAACTACAGATTTGTGGCTACAGTAAATCCGCTTTGCCTTGTGTGACAAAGTGTGACAAGCCACGAGCTGACCTAACACCCCTAACTGAAATCTTTTGTGTTCTTAATTTTTTTATTTATTTATTGCATCATGATTGAAGCAATAATATTATGTTTTTCCATAGTAAAACCCTTCGAATGACAGGTAGAACATGTGGGAGTACACATCTGATGCACATTTATTTAACTAACAACGTTGCATGTGCATTATGAGTACAACATGGTTAAGAATCCTTATATTTCACGTGTTGTAGGAGAATTATAGAGCAACCAATCAATGGGTTATTTGAAAGTAATTAATTAATATGCCAAATGTTTGATAAAATGATTGTGCAACTATTTTTGGGTTCAACGCTATTTAAGCACTCACAATATAATGAATCATATTATCATGGCCATAGTTTCGAGAACCGGATCGATCGGTTCAACACGGTTCAATTGGATCAGGTACATATCCGGTTCTATATCACCTTAAAATCATAATGATATAAGAACCGCATCTAACCGGTAAAACTGGCCGGTTTTCTATAAACTGGCTTTTAAATCAAACCAACAGGTTGTTAAACTTTTCATTTTAGTCATTAATTAATAAAGAAAAAATAGTTGATTACATGTAACTTCCCATCTTCCCTATGTTTCCTTCCTAATCAAAATACCAAGCCCAACAAAAGTTTCCAAACTTTTTGCACTACCTCCCCTTCTCGGTCTCCCTTCCCAATTCAAAGTCTCCTTTTCACGTTGGAAAGGAATTTGCCAACGTGGAGAGCACTTCAGGTCCACTAACTCATGTCCTCACTAGTTCATAAAAGTATTTAGAGATCAAACAAGAAACTCATCAATACCACCCAAGGGATGTAACCGGTCACAATACCCACACAACTTCCATAGTTGCAAGTCATTTTGTGGAGAAAGCAAACTATAGAGGGTTAGCCACACGTTTAGCTAGAGGTAGGGAAAGGAAACAATGGAGGGCTAGCGACACCTCCTACTCTTTTAAGGCCTATGATGTACATAAAGAATTGATTCAGGCCATGTTGGAGAACAAAAGGATGGTGGGGAGCACAGAAGCATCCCATTTAGATTTTCTAAATAAATTTTATTTTATTTTATTTAGTGTTTTATTTAGTTTAGGATTCTATATATTTAATTAGAAGAAAGATATATTCAAATGCTTAAAGTTTAGGGAAGTTCCTTATTCATCAGATAATATAGGGATCTAAGTTATTTAAAATAAGATTTTCTTTGTAATGGATCATCTAACGTTTTATTAAAAAAAAATATTAAAGAAATTATTCTCTACTTTTGTGGATGTTTTGCACGGATTTCCCTACAAGTTGTTGTGGTGTTCTTCAGGATTTTCTTCTCTTGTTGATATTTTTCTTCTTTGACTCGGGGTTTTAATCCGAGTCAGCGTCAGTTGATATCAAAGCCATGGTGTCTTGTTCACAAAAAGAAACCATACAATTGAGGAGACAAATTGAAGATCATAAACAGTGCATCAAGCTATTTGAAGGCCGAAATACTCTGAAAGAATATGAGGATGATGAGGTTTTCTAAACACCATTTCATACACGTGATCCTCACAAAAAGCCGTCAAAAATGGATTTTGATTATATATTTTAGGGATTTGAAGATTCATGTAAAAAACATCATCTTTACCAATTTATAACAATCTTGTCTACGATGAAGATATATGTGATGAACATGAGAGCTTGCTAAGAAATTTTCATGGGATGAAGAACATGTCTCCTATCAAATATGATGAAGAGCTGCAAGGAGTGAAGAGCCCTTTTGTTATTTACAACAATGACTTGTTGTTGTTGATCTCAATGAGAAAAAAGAAAAATGATGACATTGATACCAATCATTGGCACGGTCCTACAAGCAAAGCCTAACAACGACCATGAATGCACATCTAAAGAGGTTGCATTGTCTATGCTTTGAGAGAGTAAAACCAACTTCAATAATGTTCTTGGTGATGTCTATTTGTCTTATATGAATACATTTAAACTCTTTGAGCACATTGGGTTGGAGATGGACCTTCCTGCTATCATGATGTTAATATACGATGGAAAGAATGTTGTTATGAAAGGTGTTACACATGATGCGTGTGAGTACCTGATCAAACAAGTTTGGATTAAGGCACTCAAGAACATATGGCAGCACGTTATCAAGAAGAAGAAGAAGAAGCGTTATTTTAAAACTCAAGGATGAGTTTTCCACCTAGGATGACTGATACAGGCCATGGGTGACCAAAGGATGGTGAGGACCACCAGAAGATGAATCCCATTTAGATTTGATAAATAAATTTGGTTTTATTTTATTTAGTGTTTTATTTAGTGTAGGATTCTAGATTTAGGAGAAAATATATTCAATTGTCTAAAGTTAAGGGAAGCTCCTAATTCAGATAAGGTAGGGATCTAGGTTATTTAAAATGGGTTTTTCTTTGTAATGGGACACCTAATGTTATATTAAAAAATTTAAAGAAATTATTCTCCATTTTTGTAGATATTTTTTCACAGTTTTCCCTACAAGTTGTGGTGATGTTCTTTAGGCTTTTTCTTCTCTTGTTGATTTTTCTTCTTTGACTCGAGGTTTCAATCTGAGCTAGCATCAAGAATGCTCCAATTCAATTATCCCAAAAGCATGGATAAAACCATCTACAAAGGAGTGGGCAATGTGTCAATCAATCTTGAAGTTTCTTTGTTCTACATTAATCAATGTGATGGAGTAATAATCAATTGTTTCCATGCAATATAGAAAGGGAAATAAATGTGGTTTGCCCAGCATGAAATGGTCTCAGACAATTGTGACCACTACCCCTTCACTTATCACTTTTGCAACCACAACTATTGGGCCTTCCCAACAGCCAACTATACTTAGAAACAACCAAACTCTCTTGGTAATGTGGGATGGCTCTAAGAATCTTATTAAGTATGAAAGCAAACCACATCACTTTCTTTCCATAGTCTTGTTAGTTGTAGGACTCATACATGGATATTAGAAACCAGAAGGGTGGGTTGGTTGGTCTAGATACTCCAAACAAATAGCCATAAACCCCACAAATGATTTAAGGTAAGATATCTCTCTAGTTTTTCCCTCCTATCTTCTTGTTTATGCAGTTTTTGTTTTTCAAATATTGCAGCTTGGTTTGCCACAAAGTTTGTAATGTTAGAAATATCAATGCAACGTTAATGGCAAGAAAGGTTGTCCTCTGTTTCTCATTAGCAGATGAACAATATATTAGAATTGGATCAATCTCATGCATGTTATTCTCTTTTAGCATTTATATTCTTTGTTAAGATTTCTAATGTATTATGAATGGTCATCTATTGGGATATTTTATTATATGTATAAGTGAACCACAGTTGGATCATACAAACCAATGGTTGAACCCGGTTGAACTTGAACTGACAACTTTATCAGTTTGATGACCGATCCAGTTCTCAAAACTATGATCATGGCATCTAATTACCATGGATCGTAAAAGATATTGTGAGACATGAATTGGTAAGCCCCACTAAGATGCATTTGCCCCACATCTTCTTGTACAAAGATGGGTATGATCCTAAAAATATACTAAATAGTAAAGTTTAGAAAGAATAAAAAAAGATAAGTGGTCATCTAATCATAATATGAAACTATGGAAGAGAATTATTAAGCACATATTAAAATATTAAACCTTAAGATTTAGGAACCAATTCACTTTTATGTTAAGAAGATCAACTACTAAAGTTATTTTCTTGTTTAAATGACTAGAGAAATGTTTGGAGAGAAGAAAAATGATCTTCACAAGGACTTCATTAACGTAGAAAAAACATATGATAAAGTCTCTAAAGTAAGAATATGATGGATTCTAAGAAAGAAAGGTGTATATTACCCAAAAAAAGAAGGTGTTTTAAATAGATAAGTTGACATGGCTAAGAATATCTATGATAGAACATTAACTAGCATAAGAATGATTACTGGGGAGCCAAATCCTATCTCCATATATAGGCCCGCACCAAGGGTCAACATTAAGCACATATATATTTAAAGTGGTTATGCATGAGTTGACATGCATAAGAGGATGTCCCATGGTGTATGCTATTTGCTAATGACATGACTTTAATAAACAAGAGTAAAGAAGGAATAAATGTCAAGTTTAAAATATAGACAAATACTCCAAATTCATAGGGCTTTAAGATAAACCAAAACTAAAACATAATATGTCCTAAATTACAACATATTTGAGGTGAAATTTCATAGCATTACTACTTCTGGTGCCTTTATGATGATGTACGAAGGAGACAAAGGCTGAGAAGGAGAAATGATGGGCCAAATTGATTGGAAAGGATATTCTCCTACCTAGGTATGAGTGGCCAAAGACCTACCGGTCTAATCACATGGCGCATCGCAAAAAAAATCACAACAAAAAAACCATCACTTAACCCACTTTCATTGACACAGGTTAACAAAATCATTAAAAAAATCCATAGCCTTTACTCTCTTCTACCCCCACCCGATGCAAAGAGAAAAACAAAATCCCTTCACACAACCACTGGTTTCCATTAACACCAACCCTACTCCGATCCTCTCTCATGATCTCTGGTTTCTGGCAACGCCAGCCTACCAGCGATTTTTTTTGCCTGAAAGTTATTTCACCGCGAACGAGTTGGGGATTTCTATGTTTCAATAAATCTAAACTTCTCTTATTTCTCATTTGCTTTGCCTCCCAAAATTTGTAAACCCTAGCTATTCAAAAGCGGTTTTGAGGTAATCCCAAACTTTTCACTGGTTTCTCAGCTTCTGCAAACAAATTAGAGGTCAAGCGGTTTTAGGGCTTTGTTGCAGGGTTTTGTAAAAGTAGTTGGTGGTTAATTGACCAGTTCATTTAGCAGTTGGGGTTTCATTAATCTTAATATTATAGTTTTCTACTGAATTTGTAATTTTTCTATTTCCTGTTTTGGGTTTGTTGTTTAATTATAAATTAGGGTTTATTTTGGAGATAAGATTACAGAAATGGAGATAGGAGAAATTTTCTGTGGAAAACAATGGAAGATTATGCGTTTTCTTTTTTCTTCTTACTAAGAAATAAGTTTTGATTTTTTATGTTGTGTAAAATTATTTCAGTGCTTGGTAAGTTCTATCAGCTTTTGTGGTGGATAATTATGAAAATGAAAGCTTCAAGGTTTTATGCAGAGTTATTTGATCATGCTTCAACAAGTAAAAAATCCACATATATATGTTATCAGGATGGTCTTATTTCAGGGATGAACTCAAGTTTGCAAATAAGTTACTGAACACCCTTCATAAGAAACAAGATGAATAGGGGAAATAATTTTGAGCGTGCCCCAATATGGCTATCAGACATGAGTGGATACATGACACATAGCTTTTGGACTTTACAGAGGGGTTACTTAGAACTTTTGGGTTGCACTAAGTTTTCGTTGAAGTGAGAATATTAGACTAAAGGTGGTGATTAGTTTGTTATTTTGGTTAGAGCTTATGCCTTTTTTTGCTAAATAGATTATGTGCTCTACTTCGAAAGGGCACTTGCAAACTTGTATACTAATTGTAATTAAGTTATATGCATGAAATGTTGCCCTAGAGTGGATCCAAAATTATGTTGGGTGGAGTGATATTTATTGCCTTTGGATATTGGTCCTTTGTGTTATTAACTTTTTTTGTTTTTTTTTTTCTTTTAACTTAATTTATAATAGTTGGGATAAGGCTATTTGTTGTTGTTGTTGACTTAATTTATGGGTGTCCTTTTATATGAAAATATGGTCAACTATGAATCCTCACTATGGAACCTTTCAGTTTCTCTACTCCATTATAAGAACTTGGTTAATTTTATGAGATTCAATATTTGGTTATCATTATTGTGTTGTTGCCCATTGCACACAATTAGCATGAATGCTTTTGGTAGTAGGTTCTTTTTGTGGAGTATTATAAAATAGGTTGTTGTGAATTTCAAAATTATTTTAAATTTTATTGCCGATAAGAAGGTCCAAATATCACATGGTAGAATCACAAAGGAAGCTGCTATGACTTCTTATTCAAAAAGGAAAAGTTCACTGTTAGGTATGTTCTATAATGTCATTCACTTTAGTTTAAGGGGTTTCATCTAATAATTAACAGATTCATGCTTTTCAGTGTGTAATTATGAAGTAATACATGTAAAATGAAGAAGCATGATGTAAGTCCATCTCCATTGTGCAACAACATTACCAAACTTAAGTAGGAAATGTTGGATATAATTTTAGAGAGACAGACAATGCCAAAGAGAGACTTGTTTCAATGTGCTCCTTCCAGTAATGCAAAGCCCAAGAATTTGAATACGACACATGGCATAAAAAAGCCCCTAAGGAAACAAATGACTATCAGTTCACAAGAAACTGATCAACCTAGTCAACACTTGGAGAAGAAAGGCTCCCCAGAACGATATGCTCAATGCACTATCTAGGACTCATTTGTTCGGTGATGATTCAATGCAGGAGATTGTTCCAGAATTATAGGCAAAGGTTTATTCCTCCACAATCGCAATGCAACACCATCACCTAATCGAGTCATTGCACCCTTACCAAAGAACCGGTGTTTAAGTTTGACAATGAATTATGTAATGGGGGTTGTAATTATATTTCTTCTCTTTTTGTTATATATTCGTTGGTATTGTATCAAATGGGTGAGCTGGTAATGAACTAAATGGGTTAGAACTTTTGGTTTGAAAATGGGTTGTTGTGGTTTACCAATGACAATGAAAATGGTAATGTGGTACTTGAACTGTAAAAGAAATAAGCCATGAATTTGAAGGACATTGTTGATTTGCTCATATTTGGATTTTGTGATTGTCTTTGTGGCATGAGTTTTGTAATGGTTTGTATCCTCTAGTAAAAACGCTAGGAAGAGTAATGTGCTCCAAAAGAGAGGAAAGTGAATGGTTATTTTTTAAAGGTGTGATTTATAATTTTTTATGTATAAAAACAAATAATGGTAATGGTGTTTGATAGGATCATTGTGGCTACATTTGATTAGGAAGTGCTTCTTAGTTACCAATGTGCATTTGTACCGGCTACATCTTATTAGAAAGTGCTTCTTAGTTACTAATGTGCTGAAGGGCCAAAGAACCGGAATAGAATGATCTTACTTGAGTATCTTTTTATCTTGTGCTCTCAGGTTGTGTTTGTATGTACTAATTGTGTTGTGATTCTCTTACAGACCTTGTTTTTTGTAATGTTACTGATTTGGGCTTAACTGAGGTGAACTCAATTTTCTTAGAAATGTGAATGAAGCTTATGGGTTTATTTATTTTTGTAGTCTTTTTGGT
>JAOXJP010189706.1:0-12280 GCA_025762735.1 Platanus orientalis | reverse complement strand
ATTAATCCTCATGACGAATAATCCATCAAAATCAAAATTTTGAACCTTGGATAGGTTTAGAGTTCAAACCTACATCTCAATATTTTTTTTTTTAATTCATGGGCCAGCCTAAGGCCCGGTCAATTAATGAGGGCCGAGCCCAAACCCCGATTGGAACCTGGTATATAATTATAGGGCCGGGCCTGGGCCTACTATGGCCCAGCCCATTTCCACCCTAATGAAAGTTGGCTCAGGCTCACTTAGGAAATGAGCTCAAATCCAGGATCAAGCTTGATTCGTTGAGGTTAAAACAAAGTTTGTGACGAGCTGAGCTGCTAGCTTGGCTCATTAATAACCCTAGTAAAAATTGGTACTTTACTAAGATTTTCGTAGACAATTTTGCGATGGATCAATATGAATCGATGAAGTTTTTTTTTTATTTTTTTGGTTCACATAAGATTTGAGGCAGAGATGGTGGATTGGATATGTGCATCGCAGACCAAGCAGGATCATCTCTAGCAAAAAGGTATCTAGCATCAAAGAAGCACCAATTTTGCATTGACATGTGGCAAAAAAATTAATTGCATCTTTAAATCCATAGTAAAAAAACGTCTTTTCACTTTTTTACCTTGCGTCGGTACAAAATTGGTGCTTGATAGACATTGGATACATTTTCGCTGGAGACAATCCTGACTAATCGCAGGCCAGTATGAGACATGAGGCTTCTGTTTTTCTTTTGCTTTTAATGGAGGTGGTAAAGGGAGTGCAAATATCCAATTATTATCCATATTGTGTTCATATTCATTTCCACTTAAATCAATTATGAACTGATGTGTATTTGATTTGATTATATAGTCATTCATTTAAATATATCCAATTATAAATGAACCAAATGTGGATTTATATAAATCCGATCTGGTTAAATATTTGTATTCATTTATACATATACATGTATATATGAATGCATGTATTATATATTTTATTAGGTTTAAATTAATGGTCATATTATGACATTATAGGTTATGTTAGTTTATACATAATATTGTAGATTATGTTACATTATATTAGAATATATAATAGTTCTAATATTAGCCCTAACTCATTGCCTAACCTAACAACCTGAATATATTAACCTAAATTAATGAATTTTAGTATTTGTATATATCCATATTCGTATTCAATATTCAACTAACTTAAATATAAACCCAAGTGCCTCTAATTTGATTAAATATTTGTTCATTTAAAAAATATTTGATTTTAAATAATTAAACATAGATACGCCAATACCCATATTCGGTCTATCTGCACCCCTAGGAGCATGATGCTTGGGAGGTTATTTGTAATAATGAAAAGGAAAAGGATCTCCTTCACCCAAATTTGTTCATCCTCGTCCTCTGTTCCCACACCACAAGCTGACACGTGATGGCTTTTTGAATTTGGTTCCTCTTTGAAGAGGGAGCACGTGTTCATTTGAATATTTGTTATGGTTTTAATCCTATAAACCCCATTTTTATGGGTACCTATATTTTCATTAAAAAACTGTTTTTACAGTTTTAACCCTATACACCTCACCTTTTACGTGTGGGATAGGTGGGGACAGAAAAACTGGGTGTAACATATCTTTTCCCTAACAAAAATGCCAGGAAATGTTGCAGTAGTTTTTTGTAACATGAACAAAAAGATCAGAAAAGGACAGAAACTACCCATGTTAAAATGATAGAACACCCAGGCTTTTTGTTCATGCTAAAAAAAGTTACAGCAAAATTTGCTACCGACCATCCTCTCAAAAACTCATCAACTGTGTATTTTTTATATTTTAATTACCTCTTTTCTATATAATTAATAAATAATGACTGCATTTTATCTTTACCAAAAAAAAAAAACAAACTTATGACGTCGATATCAGACTTTGTTTGGCATTGGCGAAACTATTTTCTTTTTCTTGTAATATATGAAAATATTAAATAAATAATAATATTTCTTTGCTTCTTTTAATAAGATATTTTCACTTAACACCTGTGGTAGAACTCAACTAATGGGTACCTGTCCTATTAGATGTCGGGATGAATGGTGTCGCACTTGATACCAGACCATTAAGATCTGCGCATAATCTTACGCCCACTAATGCTAACCTCTCATGTAGCTCGCTCGACAGTAAATTATATTTACATTAAAGTACAAACTCTATTTACAGTGTTACACATACATAAAAACTTAAAAATTCATGCCACAATTTTAATTAGAGTTTTATATTTCTATACGTGTCACATTTTGAGAACACTTGCACATTAATGTGTTTTAATTCACTGCAAAGGTAAATGTACTTTTTCCAGCGGCAATTTGAGCCAACTCTGGAAAAAGTGGAAATCCGTGGCCACAGACACATCAGCTGAAAAAGTTTTTTTTTTTTTTTTTTGTTACAGAAAAAAATAAAAAATAAAACCTTTGAAATGCTCTCTCTGGCACAAACCTTTTTTGTTTTTTCTTGGTTAGTAAATACAAAGCAAATTTTATAAAAAAAATATATAAATAAAAAAATAAAAGCATAGGATACCAGTCATACGTCCTCACTAACGTCAACAAAGTGACGCCGTCAGACTGACCGACTGGAGCAAGAGCAACCCACTGCCACGAATTCCCATAACCTTTTCAGTGTCCTGTACAGTCCCACAACAAAAAAGCCCAAGCCCACTGCCCAAAAAGGGCCCATTTGTTAATCAAGGGGTGGGACTCCAGCCTGGCCTATCTGTAATTTGTACGGAATACGGATTCGTACTCAGGTATACCACCTCATTCATTTACCTTACTGCTTACTGCTTACTGCTTATTGCTTACTGCTTACTGTCGGTGACCAGGCTGACGTGACGTACATCTACTCCAGGAACGTAGACACGACATCACCAACAATTGGCTTCGATCTTTGCCACTTGTCATCCTTACAGCCCATCCACCTAGCAATCATTTTGATTGCAAACGCTAGCTAACGGCGTTTTCTTATGTCACACGAGGAGAATAATATCTTCGACTTATTCACAAAATTCACGAAATCAAAAATGATATTATAGAATGACGGTTATACCCCTTTCATAAATGCAGTGGAGTGGTGGGCATGCTCGTCATCTCATAAAGAGGGACGTAATTGTCACGGTCAGAAAAGAGACAAGGACAGCTGGCCATCCTTCTTCCAAATCTCTCTGGCCCTTTGTGGTTCCGCCAAGTTTTTATTTTATCTCTATTTCTATTAGTTGGCCACGAAGTTCTATGGTGGAGAAGGCGGAGCTGCAGAAGAAAGAGCTCCTCCTTTTGCCAGTATACTTGCTTCAGCTTCAACAGCATCTCCTATTATCCCATAATAAAGGAATTAGAGACGGGCGCAGAAGTTCTCTTTTCTGTTTGTTGATGGATTTTCTTATATTTATTTTTAGCTTTCGGAAGATTGCTTTGTCTGCACGGAGTCCGATTGTTGAAGGAGAGCAGTGATTCGCAGTCTTTCTTTCTCGCCGCGCCTTTTTTATTTCTCTATCTCAGGCTGGCAGATCTCAAAGGAACCGTGGCGTTCCTTCTCTTTCATATCTCTTCTCGATTCGCGGATGTATTTGATTTTAAGTCCAAGAAAAAGAAGAGGAAGAGCGGAGATTACCGAGCGAAGATGCTATGGATTATGAGATTGTCAGGTTTTTTCTCAGCAGCGATGGTGATGATTGTGTTATCTCCGTCTCTGCAATCCTTCCCGCCTGCTGAAGCCATTAGATCCTCTCATTTGGATGGATATCTTCGGTTCCATGGCCAGATTCCGGCCGGACATCGATTTTCTTTTAGAAAAGCCTCGGCATTTCGCAATGCAGAGGAATGCGGCTCTGCCGACAGGAGAATACCCGGCGAAATGACTGTCTGCGACCCTTCCCTGGTCCATATCGCGATCACACTCGACGTCGAGTACCTTCGAGGCTCGATCGCCGCCGTTCATTCGATCCTGCAGCATTCGGTTTGTCCTGAGAACATTTTCTTCCATTTTCTCGTCTCGGAGACGAATCTCGAAACCCTAGTTCGGTCTACGTTTCCGCAGTTGAAGTTCAAGGTTTATTTCTTCGATCCGGAGATTGTGAGGAACCTGATATCGACCTCTGTGAGACAAGCGCTCGAGCAGCCATTGAATTACGCAAGAAATTATCTTGCCGACCTCCTCGAGCCCTGCGTTCGCCGAGTAATCTATCTGGATTCCGATCTCGTTGTCGTCGATGATGTTTCGAAGCTATGGACCACGAACCTTGGTTCTAGAACAGTCGGAGCGCCGGAATACTGCCATGCCAACTTCACCAAGTATTTTACCTCAAATTTTTGGTCGGATAGGCGGTTTCCCGGTACTTTTGCTGGCCGGAAACCCTGTTACTTCAATACCGGTGTTATGGTTATGGATCTGGTAAAGTGGAGGAGTTTTGGTTATACCAGGAGGATCGAGCGGTGGATGGAGATCCAGAAAAACGGCCGGATTTACGAGCTGGGATCATTGCCTCCGTTCCTTCTGGTTTTCGCTGGACACGTGGCGCCCATCGAGCACAGGTGGAACCAACACGGCCTTGGAGGGGATAACGTGAAGGGTAGTTGTCGTGATCTTCACCCTGGTCCGGTCAGTCTTCTGCACTGGAGCGGGAGCGGTAAGCCCTGGCTCCGGCTGGACTCGAAACGGCCGTGCCCGCTCGACGCGATCTGGGCCCCCTATGACCTATATGGACCCTCGCCGTGACCGTAGGTTTGTCGGTAAGTTCATTCAGGATTATTTTTGTTTATTTTTCATGCTTAGCAATTTTTTTCTCTTTTCCTCCCCGTGACCTAGTCATTTTCCTTCATTTATCTCTTCACCGGTTTTCTTTCTCTCTCACTTCCTCGGGCAATTTGTATTTTATTATTCGTGCCTCTGAAAATAAGAAAAGAAAAAAAGAAGGATATTTAATTTTTTCTTCTTCTTTCGACTGCCTGCTATATTGTTGTTGGAAACTTTTTTTTTGTTTTGTTTTGACCCTGTCTGGTTGCGTTAATCGAGTAGGGAACGATGGAAAAGAAAATTACACAAGAAAAAAAAATTGTGTAATTTTTTTTTGGTTGCTAAGAAAAGGAAAAACTTATGACTAACAATTTCACTGGGAGAGTTAAGAGGTAAGAAAAGTTTGGAATGCTTGATGAGAAAATTGAGGATTGATGGTTTTTGGCAATCAGAAATGATTTTCTCAAGAAAAATTTGCCAAGAATTATGAGAAAACCTGCATTTTTGTGGCAACCAGACAGGCTGAGAGGTTTTTTTTTTTCCCGGTTTTTGAGAGTAATAAGAAAAACCTATTGATGTATGTGTAGACACACATAAACCGAGATTCAAGGACAGAAGTTAGCTTATTAATTTAAATAAAATACTGCAACTAGCCGACATTAGCTGTTAGTGCCTAGGGTGTGTCGGTTAATAATCCATCCAACGAGTTGGTGGTTATAAGTAATTTTCCAACAATAGCTCTTTACTATTTTTTTGTTTTTGTTTTTCTAAGCCGTTGGTTCTTGTTAGTTTGTTTATCATCGATGCCTCTGAAATCATTTTTATAGAGCCAAAGAAAGGGTCATTACGGTCATCTTCCAGTGAGGTTTCTTTGTTTACTAAGTCGTTCATTGTTTCCCTTTCGCTAAATAATTCTGGGTCTGGAATGGTGCCGGCAGAAGAGCTAAATTTGGCGTCGGTGGCAGCGGAGGAAGACTTTTGAACAACCCTTCCCTATCTGTCTTTTTCGGGGTTTTTTGGTGGCAACCCTTTATTCGTTCTTCGATTCTTTGGCTTTTTTGATTTATGTTTTTTATTGATTCTGAACTAATAATAATGATAGCGAGAATGAGTTTATAAGAAGAGAGCACTAAATTTAATAATGCGAGGGACCCAGTTGTCATTGTTGCGTAGGGAATGTCCAAAACTGGAACGGAGGGATTGATTCCTTCCTCCCTGTTATTACACGTGTTTTTTTTACCCAATTTGTTTTTCGTTTTTTGTAAGAACCAGTTATTAATTTCTAAGAAAAGGGGAGCAGATTTCCTTCGTTTGGAATAATATGGGTGGGAATTTCAAATGACAGATGTCCAAGACACCATGGGGCTTCACATGGAATAAATGGGTGGGACTTTAATTTTTATCAAAATTGCACTCTTTTATTCCGTTTGAAGCCCCAATTCCCTGGTGTGCGTCCTTAAAGAACACCTAAGGTCTGCCTGCATCGTCAGACGTGGACACTGGCACCAAAAGGTGAAAAGCACCCCTCAAAAGCCATGAGGATTTGGTGTGCCCCTTTTAAGAACAGATAAGGTCTTCCCTGCATCAGGGTCGGACACATAAGTGCTGAAAAGTAAAAAATCACTCCTCAAAAAGTATAAATCACTTTTTTTTATGCAGATGTGTCTGCCCCTATGCAAGGCAGACCATTTAAGGTGGCATACGGCACACCAATTCTATGCAGGGATTAAAATTGTAAAAACAGTTTCCAGATGAAAAAATAGGTACCTGCAAAAAAGTGTTCAAATTCACAAAACCAGCACGTGTCATCCTGTGGTGTGAGGACACGGGGGACAAGCAAACTTGGGTATAGCATAGCCTTTTCCCCAAAACAAAGAGGTAAACAAAATGCTGAGTTCCAAAGATTTAGAATCATCTCCAGTCTGAATGGACAAGTACCACACCATTACCAATAAGTGCGTGACATGTGGTCTGATAAAGGGTGTTTAAGTCAATACACATGAGTCAAAGGAGGGCATTAATGTAAATACACAATAAATAAGTACTGTCTATTTATTAATACACCTTTTGTCAGACATCATGTCACATTATGAAAAGAGACTGGAGTGGTACATGTCCATTCAGACTGGAGATGATTTGAACTCAACGGAGCTCTGCCCCAATCTCATCCTCCGTATCTTCTCTTGTCAGTAACCATGGCCACATGTCCATCGTGCATTGACAGCCTATTTGGCTCATTTATTCCCCATCACAAATGGTACAAGTCCCTCATGCCTCTTGCCCCCAGCCGCCCCCCTTAAAAAGGTTTGGTCCAGTAAATGTTAATGTAATCGTAAAATTGGTTTTAAAATTAAGCTAGGATGGGTGAGTAGGAACAGAGGAAGCCCAGCCCACTATTGGGCAGGGTTAAGTGTCTCATAAGTAAGGGTGTCAATTAGGTTGGGTTGGTTTGAAGTCCAACATGTTTGACCAAAAAATAGTTAGATTGGGTTAAGTTTGGACCCAAATTTCAAGTCTGAAGTTTTATTCAGGCAGACTCACTTGTAACCTGGCCTAACCTGAAGTAGTAATCAAATATAATCCGTCTCGAAATTGGTATAGCTTGGTTTAATAAATATAAGACAGTTTTGGGTTTATTATAAACTCAAATTTAACTAATTAGGCATATTTTCAAAGTATTGGAGATAATAAAGAGTCATTATCAGCTCAATTTTTTTAAAATGAACTTTAATAATCTTTTTCTTTTTAAAGGAGTTTTAAGTTTGGGTTAACCCGAAGCCCATGATTTTAGAACAGACCAAGTTCAGACTAACTACCTCAGGCTCAGGCAGAGGTAGTTAATAATCAGCTCAATTTTTTTAAAATGAACTTTAATAATCTTTTTCTTTTTAAAGGAGTTTTAAGTTTGGGCTAACCCGAAGCCCATGATTTTAGAACAGACCAAATTCAGACTAACTACCTCAGGCTCAGGCAGAGTTCGGGTAAACCTCAGCCCGACCCGATTGACAACCCTACTTGCTCCATCAAGAATAAATGCAAATAAAAAACAAATGAGAGCAGTTTGTGAACACTCTCCTAAAAACAGTTAACAACCAGCCCCTGACAGGTGTGGATACATCAACACTGAAAACTGATTTACACTTTCATTTTTTTTATCACATTTCAATGCTAATGTGCCTACCCCCTGACAGGGGGTGGTGTTTAGCATTAGTTAAGGGGAGCGTTCCCAATCCTCTTTGGGAAACGAGGGAGGATTGAGTCCACTCCCCTAAAAAACGGTTCTCCTCTACTCCTAATCTAAGGGTGGACACATCGGCACCAAAAAGTGATTTACACTTTTTGAGGGGGCACATATCATGTTTGGTGCTGATGTGCCGCCCCTTGACAAGGAGTGGAGGTTAGCATTAGTTAAGAAGAGCAGACACTATCCTCTTTGTTGTATGTCTAGTGGATGGTCTCTGCACACAAATATTCTTCAGATTATAGACGTACCCAAAAAAGTGCCCTCAGGATTTGGTACAAACAAGACATGAACAAACATGGTTCGAATGGTACAGGGCCGACACATTAGCGCCAAAAAGTGAAAAGCGCATCCCAAAAAGTGTAATTCACCTTTTTTGGAGCTGATGTGTCCACCCCTACACCATTCGGACCTTGTTGTTCATGCCTTGTTCATACCTAATCCCAGCCAAAAAACGTGATGATAGTAATTCACTTTTGAGGTTCCGTGTCCGCTTCTCATAGTCACAAGAATATTTGTGGGCAGGAGAGGATCTGATAACTCTCTCTCTCTCTCTCATTTACGTTTGGAACTTGGAATTCTGCCTTCATTTTCCCGCCCTCCTCTCGTCGCCGCGTCACATCTTTCTTTACTCCCCAGCTTAAACCCTTGATCTTCTCCAAAGAAACCCTTTTCCAAAGTATGAGGGCGAGGACGAACGCATGCTGTTGAAAGGAATTACAACTTCAGTGGCGGTTTCTACAGTGGAATAGCCATTCCACCGTCCCACCGTTGAAGATATTAGAGCTTAGCTTAAAAAAGCCGATCTCTTAAGATAAGTATGTAACATATTTTTGGTAGTTCATGGTTTAATTTGGCTTCGAAGTATGCCTGTTTGAATTCATCTCAGGATCCTTTCATGGTTGCTCATCTAATTTGAGGCCCTCCTAAGGAGCAAGTGATGTCCTTTTCAGGCTTCAAATTTTTGTTGGGATAGGCTCCGTTGTGCCGCCAATATTGTTGAGCTGCTTTTATATGATTATTCCAATTAGGGCAGTAACTATATATTTTATGACCTTGATTATTTTAGGATACTATCTTGTTCTAAATCTTTTACCCTAATTTAGTCCCATTCTTTATTATTGACTCTTTATCAATTCAGTGAAATTGGGTTGTTTGGAAATCATTTAGTTCATTACGGCTCCAAGTAGGACGTTATGCATGAACCAGTACTTAAAACTTGAAGAAATTTAGAGGAGGAATTCTTTTATTGATTCACCGTGATTACAATGCCTCTAGTAAGAGTATAAATAAATAACTACAGCCATAAAGTTAGAAACCAATCAAATTTTATCTTACCTAATTTAACTGTAATCTAATAAAATAAAATAAAATCCTAATCCTATATTTTATTCCTAATTCCCCCCCCCCCCCCAACATATGAAGATTTTGAACAAAAATTTTCTGTGTCTGCCTCATAAGGGGCTATCTGGATGACCATATGCATGTGCCACTCGGTCTCTTTTTTACATGCTATTGATACTGGATGATGTTGAATTGCAAATCTCCATGGACTTGTCTTCATTTATTTGGCTAAAAGTGGTTGAATGGATAGAAGAAATCAATGTTTAGGGTTTCTATAGACCAAAAAGACCTCTATGGGTCAAAATGGGCCTCAATGGGCTAAGCCATGGGCATAAAACACCAAATTAAAGAAGTTTAGGAAAAAATGATTTTTCATTGATAATTTGACCCTGCTTACAAGACTTCTAGTGAGAGGTTTAAATAGACATTCGTAAAGATAAACATGGAAACCAAATAAACTACAGTCTTATCAAATCAAATCTTGATTCAATCTAATATGATCAAATCAAATCATAATCCTATATTTATTTCCTTAACAAACCTAATTCTATTTTATTTTCTAATATCTTAATCCTATTTTTATTTTCCTAATACTCCCCTTCAAACGCATAATGATTTTGGATAAAAGTCTTTATGTGTTTGAACTACCAACACCCAATCAAGTTGATAAAATTTTGTTGATGCTATTTGCCTGATGCCTAATGATGTGAAGCTACCTGATGGACCAAAAATTAGTTGTGCATAAATATGGTGTTTTGGGCCTATACGAGCAAAGAAAGAAAGAATAAAGACCGTGATGAGCTGAATCATGATGGGCCTTCCTCCTGCATTGCATAAGAGGTAGTCACAAGGTATTTGATTTCCTTAATGTATTTGATTACAATGTATATGATTTCCACAAGCCTCGCATGGAAAATGGCCGTAATACGCTGTATTTGTACGGATTTGGCATAGCTACAATGTGTTTTCCTCATGCATTGCATGGGAATTATTCGCAATATGTTGTATTCGCAATATGATTTCCACAAGCCTCGCATGGAAAATGGCCTTAATACGCTGTATTTGTACGGATTTGGCATAACTACAATGTGTTTTCCTCATGCATCGCATGGGAATTATTCGCAATATGTTGTATTGGCCTATGCTTGACTTCCTTTGGCACAATTTTTTTTTTGGTTGGGGTGGGGTGGTCAACATGCTAATCCACATCAAATCTACACAAAATTCCAACCATCCAAGCATTTGGCTCACCATTCTGATCAACTAATTATCATTAAAAGGGTCTTAGACTCATCTTTTTGAAGATCTAAACTTGTAAAAGAGAGCTATGCTGTTTTAACATAGAAAAGCGCCCATAGTTTCCATTGTTATGATCGTGAATGATGCTGAAAACATCTTTAAGACAACTAAAAAAGGAGAAATAAGGGGGATAGATGATGAAATTCTAGCCGTTGTAAGAAGATGGGAACAAGAGTTAGAGAGAGAAGAGATTAGGCTCGGTGAGCGGCGAATCCGTGGGAAATTGATCACAGAAACTCTATCAGTTAGGGATCGACTGCTTTAATACCATAAAGAAGTTTTGGAAAAGAAGATTCTTCATTGATAATTTGACAGTGCTTACAAGACCTCAAGTGAAAGGTTTAAATAGACATTGGTAAAGATAAACATGAAAATCAAATAAACTACAATTTTATCAAATCAAATCCTAATCCAATCTAATATGATCTAATCAAATCATAGTCCTATATTAATTTCTTTAACAAACCTAATCCTATATTTATTTTCCTAATATCTTAATCCTATTTTTATTTCCCTAATACAAACAATTAAATGGCTAGTAAAAGACCTTTGTGGGTCATAAAACGGGCCTTTATGGGTCAAATATTTTGGACTCTATGGGCTAAGTTTTGGCTTTGTTTTTCTCATGCATCACATGAAAATTAACCACTATGTTTGTGGGTTTGATGTCTGCATGCATTGCATGGGATCTTGCCACAATGGATTGCTATTTTTTATTCTTCCTCCATATAAACCAAAACAACGACTGAAGTTTTCCGATGTGATAACAACCTTTGAATATCTTGGGCATCAAGACATTGATAAAATGTATGAGATCAATAATGGCAATAACGGTGATGATACAACAATAGTGTAACGGGGGATATTTAGAATATTTGGGAAGGATGGAACTACCTAACCAAAGACAAATTGTGCTATTTATTAACTATGTGAAAACCAACAACATGATGTAACTGTCCCATCTCCTGATCTCATGAGCACTTTTCTGGCGAGAGACAGAAAACAATTAGGAAGAACAAAGGTTGGATGGGAGGCAAGAATAGAAGCTGGACGAGTTGCTGTGTGCCGCCTGCCGGTAAACAGTGAATACTCCAACAACTATCAAACCAAGATCTTTTGCTTTGATACCATAAAGAAATTTAAAGAAAGAGTAATTCTTTTATTGATTCAACGTGATTACAATGCCTTTAGTAATAGGTTTAAATAGATAACTACAACCATACAGATAGAAGCCAATCAAATCTTCAACAACAACAACAACAACAAACAGCCTTATCCCAACTATTTGGGGTCGGCTACACAAATCCTGTTCCACTATTCCGCTCTGTTTAGGGCCATATCTGCTATTAAATTACAAGATACCATGCCCCTCCTTACTACCTCCACCCAGGTCAATTTTCGTCTTCCTCTAGTCCTAACACCTTCAACTTGTATTGTCTCACTCTGCCTCACTGGAGCAGTCATTGGTCTTCGCTGCACATGCCCAAACCATCTCAATCGACTTTCTCTCATTTGATCACCTATTAGTGTTATACCTAAGCTCCCACGAATGAATTCATTCCTAATTTTATCCTTTCGAGTCTTGCCACTCATCCATCTCAACATCCTCATTTCAGCCACACTCATTTTATGTACTTGTTGTTTGTTGGCTGCCC
>JAOXJP010189695.1:0-12280 GCA_025762735.1 Platanus orientalis | reverse complement strand
TGATTACATTACAGGTGGCTACCAAATAGGCTATAAGTCTTTTCAAATTATTAATAATTCATAGATCAATTTGTAAATTTTTTGTTGTTGCAAAAAGCGTGTTAAACTCTTACTGAGGTCAATGATTTTTAATACTAAATAGTTTCTAGAATTCAAGCAAATAGTTTTTCTAAGCTTTTAAAAACTAATAAGATCTTGTAGCTTAATTGGTAATGCATTATTAAATTATTTAGTAGGTCTCGAGTTCAAACCTCAATATCATTATTCATGTTTTGTGAAATTCATGGGCAGGGTCGGGCTTGGGCCTAAATATTAAAAAACATTCCGGGCCGGAGCCGGAGCAGGAGCCCGATGCCTAATATAGCGGGCCTATGCCGGGCCTATCATGGCCCGGCCCATGCCTACCCCTACTTATAATCACTCTAATCTCCATTGTTTATTAGTTTCTCTTTTCTTTCAATTTTGTAATTACTTGGGTGTGTTTCAATTCCATTCTTGGTTTCTTTGAATCTATCCTAACCTTCCACATCGTTATAAATTGTGTTTTTGATTAATTTGTAACTCTGATTTGGTCTTCTAAAATGTTATCTTGTCCTTATGCTTGACTTAGCTTGAGTGAAAACCTTTCCTAGTATCTTTGGGGGTCCATAACCTGCAGGTAATCAGTCCATCACTAGGTTGTCCTGCATCAGTTGTTTTTACAGCTGGTGCTCCCACATAGGCATTTTCAAAGGAGTCCACTTTCATGATTTTCTGAGGGGTCAATCTTGTTTTATTCCCTTTGCCAATGTAACAAGGGGGCTATAAATCTCATACGGCTTTGTATTTTCATTTTGTTTGACTTCTAAAATTATCTTTATAAAAAAAGAGGGGGGGGGGGGTGGAAGTAGGTAAAGCAGCAAATAATGGTGGAGAAAAATGAGATTAGAGCTTAAAAAAGTTCAATTAAGTAATTATATGTTTCTATATCAAATTAAAAAAGGATAAAGAGCATGAGAAACAAACAAAACTAACCTAATTTTTCAAAATAATTTTTAACCTTAATATTTTATGTCATTTCTGTTTGGGTGGGAAAGAGACCATAAATTCACATATGATTCATATTCCTTGTAAGAAAAATGGAAAATACATGAGGAAAATACCCTTCCTAGAAATCTTAAAGACACCTTTACGATTGAAAGGGGACTGAAAAATTTAAATCATAAAATTTTTTGGAACTTTCCTTAATATGTTTGGAAATGATAGTTAAAAAAAATGCTTGGAAGTGAAATTGATTCCCTCATGTCCCAGGGGTGCACCTGACGGAAAAATACACCTAGGCGTGTACATGGTTTCCTAAGCAATCTACCTGAAGAACCAGGCTAGTGCTTAGTTCATGGTCACCTGGGCAGTATACCCATCTAGTTCACTGTCATCTAGTGTAATTAAATTTGGGTGTACTTAAATCTGTTTTATTCTGCTTCTTGCATCAGCTTATGAATTTTAATATACCACTTGTATGCAGTGGCTCAACAACATTCAAGTTAAAGTTCTTCACCTCGGATAGAGGTAGGGTGGGAATAAATGAGAAGTACAACGGCTGGCTAACCTTGAAAATGCAGTTTCTACCAATCCCTGACCATTGCCATTTTTTATGCTCCCATAAGCTTTTCCAGATGAATTAACAGTTCATCAATGAGACTGTCTACAGTGGAAATGGAAAAAATTGCATGGGTTGTAAGAGGCAAGTAATTTAGTCATCGCGCCCAGACTCTCAACCAGCAGATAGCCCACTTGGCATTGAAAGTTTTCTCTAGCTCTCAGTTGATGGATTGGTAATGTATGAGAATAGAAATTTATTCTTCCAGATACTATTTTGATTCATCTATGTTTCCATTTTTTAGTTTTAAAACGTTCTGAGAGTGTACAGGGTAAGAGCATGAGGTAATGGATTGTGAAGTGTTCAGTTCATTCTTGATTTATTACAACTATAAGATTCCACCTTCATGTGTGATCTGTTGACTTTGGCCTGGAGTTTCCATTAAATTTTTTCCTCTTTATCTTGATAGTAATTATCCATTTAAATATTCAGAACAAAATCAGCAAGCTATCTAACTACTTAACGTACAACAACCCTCCCCCCCTTCCTTTCTTTCGTTCTCTATTAGATGACATTTTTACTCTTTAATTTCATAGCAGTGGTATTTAATAAACCTAAATCATACTTTTGAAGTCAATCTGTCTTAAGAAAACGTTGATATTGCACTCTACCAGCAAATGTCTGCATCATTCTTTCATGTCTCACTATTTTCTTTGTAAACCGAAATTTTTGTGATATTTACGTATTGACAAAAAGTTGTCATTTTATCACCATTCACAAGCGACGAGCTTTTTCTTCGGGAAAGGATCTGCTACACCCAAAACAGTATGTTACTCTGTGTCCCCACACCACAGGCTGACACATGATGGTTTTTTGAATTTGGTGCCTCTTTTTAAACAAGGAGCAAATGTTCGTTTGAACACTTTTGTTTGGTTTTAACCCTATAAACTCCATTTTTATGGGTACCTATTTTTTCATTTACAAACTGTTTTTACAGTTTTAACCCCATACATCTCACGTTTTGTGTGGGGACACGAGGGGACAGACAAATTGGGTGTTGCAGATCCTTTCCCTTTTTCTTCACATACCTCACTTTGAAATATTCAATGGCAGCCTATGCTCCAGAAAAGTCGGCTGATCCTTACCATCTGAATTTTCAGCTCTTTGTGGTCATTAGGTTAGAATTTGCTTATTTATCCCAAAGGATGCATTGTTAAGGCTTACTATAAGGTAGCGTTTGGATAAGCTTATTTTTAACAACTTATGACTTCTAGCACTCCAGAAGTCATAAGTCCCTATGTTTTTGCGTTTGGTTTGCAAATTAAATCATCAGTAGGAGAGAGAGAGAGAGTAGAGAATCAACTTATTTTTAAGTTGGGATCCAACAACTTACCAACTAAATTGAGCTGTTGATTTATGCAGCGAACCCAAAAATTATTAATAAGTAACTTATTCTTTAAGTCAAAAGTCAATTATAAGTTTATCCAAATGCTACCTAAGTTTGTCAGTAAGGTTGGCTTATGCTTATTGACCCCTGGAATAGAGGTTTGAACCAATGATCTACCAGCAAATGGGCCTCATCGGAATGAAGGAATGTACTAAGTTCAAAGACATTGTTGGGGTCAAAGTCAAAAGAGCTGCTGCCACAAACGTATCCTTGTACCCAATTTAGCGTTTCTGACTGGGCCGTAAACAGACTGAATACAAAGCTGATGTAGGCATATCTGTATTCGTATTCGTTTATTTAATCAAATATTGGATCAAATTTGCATATTTTGTGGATATTTACAAAAACAATATATACCAAGGAACTGCAGGGTTGGAAGACAATCCGTGGAGTTCACCTGGAGAAGGGAGCTGGCTACTGTGGAAGTTTCAGTTTTCTTTCATATGAAGTGGAAATGGGAAATGAGAAATGGGGACTTAGGGTTTGGGATGAGATATTCATATATTGTATTCTACATGACAATGCCGATAACAAAAATATTAGTTATAGGGGGCTGAAACAGAATACAAACAGTGCACTAAACCCAATTGATAATTGAAATAAATCGAAGCCCAAAGCTAATTGGGATAGTCTACCCTAATTAGACACGGAGTGCTTTGGCCTGTTTCTAAAAAGAAACACCTTTATTAGACACTAAGTCATACATATAAATTAATTGGATATAGATGCATTTGTATTTGTTTCAGGTAGACCAGATACAGATATATAACTGGATGGTTGACAGACCTATTTCTAACATAAATATTATAGAAACCGACCCTTCTATAATATATAAATGTGATGATAACCTTCTTCTTCCTTGAAGCCTATTTGACTAGTAGACTAGTAGTTCATCTGGTTTCCCTGCATGTAGAAAAAGACCTTGCACCTATACACTTGCTTTACCGTGTGTCGACCTTTTTAGATGGCTAGAGAAAGTTTGTTGTTGTTGACAACATTTTGGGGTCAGCCTCCAGTTGGAAACTTCTCACCAAGCGATGTAACGATGGCCCACACGGTTGGGACCCAATTCATTTAGGAATATCAAATTGGGATACTGGGGGGGTTCTCCTCTTTCGTATAGAACTTAAAAAATGAACCCATGTAGAGTACGGGTAAGTGATGTATGAGGAGATTCTTTCAGATCCACTTGAGCAAACCAACATAAAAAAAACAAAAAAAGGTAGGGCTTTTTGGTCATTTAAAGGCTCAAGGAAAATAAAAATCATTGATTTTTTAGGCTAAATATACAATGAAGAGTAAGGCAGTAAATGATCCACGTATTTATCTGTATTCGATTCGTATTCAGTCCACTTAAAGTAAATATGATTATGTATCTGTTCTGATTAAATATTTGATTTGTATAAAAAAATTTGTTTATAAACAGACTAAATTCAAATCTATATTGACCCACTATGCTAAATATCCACATCAGTCTAAGTTAATATATGTGTATATAATTTTATATTTGTTATAAATATATTTACTAAATAAATGGTTATAGATTAATTGTTATATATTATAATATTATAGGCTTTGTTACATAGAAAACATTAAAAGGGCGCGACCCAGTGCACGAGGCTCCCACTAACGCGGGCTCTAGGAAGGACAAGATATATGCAGCCTTACCCTCATTTCTGGAGAGGCTGTTTCCATGACTTGAACCTGTGCCATTAGGGACACTAACGGTAAGCCCTACCGTTGGGTCAGGCCACCCTTTTACATAGAATACATTTTATAAAAAATACCTAAACCTTAAAAAGTAGGAAGCTTATGGTTGTAATAAATGATAAGTTCATATAATTGAATATTCAGATCCATATTCAATATTTGGATAAATAAATGGATATGAATATGAATCAAGTCTTCAAAATATCCATATCTGTTTGAAATATACGATGGATATGTGATTATCTTAATGAACCAAATACAGATCTAGGTATATCCGCTCCACATCTGATATGTTTACAGCCTTAATAGCCTTAATGAAGAGAATCAGGAAAATGAATGGGGATATATACAAAATATGGAAATTAAGGGATTAAATATAAACATGCCAAAACATGGAGGGACATGTTCAAGGAGTCATCAGGTAACTTTTGCTCTATTTCATCACTAACAAGGATATCCTGGTCCATCTTGTCGGCCTTTGCTTCTTCAGCTTGAGTTTTATAATATGCTCATGTTATCATTTCCAACATCAAGAAACTTTCCCTCAGCCCACTCTTCCACCCCCCCCCCCTCTCTCTAAGAATCAACTTCAGTAGATGTCATAGATGAGTCATATGGCTGATTAGAAGAATCCCTCGTGAAAATCAAATAGTAAAACATTAAGAAAGTTAATCAAAGAAGCATATACTCTGGAAAAGGAGTTCCTCAAACACATAAATTACAAAAATATTTTTCAGCATTTGGCTACAAAATTTGATAGGAAACTGAAAAACATTGGTTTGAAGTTGTAACCATCTAGAGACATAAAATAGAAAGAGCTAGCTATAAGGAGGTTTCAGCTGTATCAAGAACACGATTAGCAACCCACACGATTATAAATGCAAAAAAGAGCTGACGAGGAATAGCACTTTTCCAAAAGGAAGACATGTGAAAAAAATTTGAATGAAGTGGAAATATATCCCTTGCAAAGATGAATTTTCAATGTATCCCTCATACAAGTTCATTGACTTCATTCTTTGCATGAGACTATTTTCATAGAATAAGAGTCGCCAACATCAAGCAACATAATGCGAAAAACAGACTTCTTAAAACATTCACGGTCAAATTGTCATAGCTGCTATTGATGCCAACGGTTTTATTAACAGTAACTTGTAAAGGAAGGCAAACACACACACACACACACAAGATGGAATCATACACAAAACATAGTGAATTACGTGGTTCGGCAAGATTCCCTATGTCCACAGAGTCACATCGAATCCACTTTATGCAAAAGAAAAAGATGAGTGAATTGCTGTATAGATGCTGCCTCTCTCGTTCTCTCAAAAACTCTTATTCTAATCGAGGGTTGTAACCGTTTATACAAGTAACATTAAAGTAAAATCTCAAGAATACCACCAACAAGCTCAGTGTAGAGCTTGACCTACAGGCCGGGGATACCTTGAACGTAACTTTTATTTCTTACAAACTGAAGAAGAAGAAGAAGAAGAAGAAGAAGAAGAAGAAATGTAATGTATAAGAAAATTCCATATTGTCAGAAGGAAGAAGGAAAAGAAAAGTTCACACTCCTGACTTTACCATGGCATGAGTGGAGAATCAACGCATATTATACAAAGTGAGGTCTTCAATAGCACCTTTTTTTGGAAAAGAACTGGACAAACTGCAAGATCAGAGTGTTCATCTCATGTGCCTCAACTACTAGGGATGGTGAGAAAAATTGTGACCCTATTTATAATACCTTGTATTTTTCCCTGTTAGAATTTATGTTATGGATTTCCACCCTTTTAAGTTCAGCTCTATACTTCTTTTCTAGGAAGTTAAGGGTGCGTTTGGATTTAGGGTGTTGGAAGAGTGGAAATGGAGTTGGGGGTACTCAAATCCATTTCTGTCGTTTGTGATCGATTTTAAATTATGGAAATGGATTTAGGCCAAATCCCTAAGGAATTAGAATGAAGAATTGAAGCCTTGAATCATGGATTGATTTTAAATTATAGAAATGGATTTAGGCCAAATCCCTAAGGAATTAAAATGAAGAATTGAAGCCCTGAATCACTGGAATTGAAATAACAACCCATAGGGTGTTATTTCTAATTCCTTCTTATAAAATAACGTGTAACCAAAATACTTTCACCGATGCTTCAAGTTTATTTAAATGACTAAAATGTTCTCCTCTCTCAAGCAAGAGTTTTATAACAAACAAAATATCCAAAATGCCCTATGTTATCTTATTAATTGATCAAAATGCCCATGAATGAAAAATCTAGCTCTTATTAAAATGTCCTCCTCCCTCAAGCAAATGTGAGGAGTTTTTTTAGTACAAAAAATACCCAAAATGCCTTCTATTATTTTATTAACTAACAAAAATGCTCCTAAATGGAAAATCTAGCTCATGTTAGCTATGCTTTAAGTTTATTCAAATGACTAAAATGCCCTCCTCCCTCATGCAACTATAAGGATTTGTTTAGCACACAAAGTACCCAAAATGCCCTTTGTTGCCTTATTAATTGAACAAAACACCCATGAATGGAAAGTCTAGCTCATGTTATGTTTCAGGTTTATTCAAATGACTAAATTGTCCTCCTCCCTCAAGCAACTACAAGGAGTTTTCTTTAACACGAAATACCCAAAATACCCTTTTTATATAATAATTAACCAACATGCCCCTAAAAATATAATTCATTTCAGCCATGCTTTAAGTGTATTCAAATTACCAAAATGCTCACTCCCTCAAGCAATTGTGAGGAGTTTTTTTAACACAAAAATATCCAAAATGCCCTTTGTTGTTTTATTAATTGACCAAAATGCCCCTGAGTAGAAAATCTAGCTCATATTAGCTTATAGAAAGAGTTAACAATATATAATTAGTTTTGCTCCTTGAGTGATCTTCATAACTACATTAAAATTGTGAGTTAACATAACATCTTCGTAGTGATTATCGGGGAACTGAAGGCCATATAAAAGCCCGAGCATGGTGAATTCAAAGCTTTAGTGCCCAACTTGTAAGATTTGGGAGTTCTTGGTGATGGGCCATATTGCCATAAAATCTCAATACCACCTACTAGGCAGAGAGCGAACAAAATGGAGTTGATTTGTGATTTTTGAATATTTGTGTATTCAAATAGTGGAAATGAGATTTTTGAATTTCAATTCTATTCATACATTTATGCATCCAAATGGTAGAATTTTAAATCTATGGAATTAAATTTTGCAGATTTCCATTTTATAGAATTGGAATTCCAGGGCCAATTCCAATTCTATGAATCCAAATGCACCAAGGATTTGGGATCCATATCATATGCAATTCCTCAAAATTAACCCCAAGTACCATCATCTTTGTCATCACCTTTCCAACGAATCAAGTACTCCGTAGTAGAATGATCACCAACAACAATTGTTCTTTTGACAAGAATGCTATCATGCATCCTCATCTTCATTTTTATCACCATGATAATAATAAATATGGTTGTCAATAAACCGATCTAGCTTGGCTTAGCTCATTATGTGTTGAGCCAATTGAGCTCTGATTTAAGCTCATTTCCTAAGTGAACTTGAGCCAAGATAAGCTTGCTAAAAGCTCAATTTTGTTAAGAATTGCATAATAATAAATAGTGTGTGTGTGTGTGTTCAATGACTTTTGGCAAGCTTACCTTTACAAACTTGAATTGAGCTGGGCAAAGCTTGGCTCAGCTCTAGTCATTGACATCCCTAATAATAAAGATCTTCAATGTTGAATGTTGAATCAATGCCCAAGTGACTTGGTAAATCAATTTTATAGGCATTGTCATTTATTTTTATGGAGACTTTTTAAGGTCCAATTTTTCTTTTGCTAAGCATCGAGTATGTTTCGACTAAAAATATTTCTTTCCATAAGCATACCATCACAATGTCTCATTCATTGAAACATTAAAATTTCATTCACTTATCAGCAAGAGTTTTGTACTTTGCATTGGACTTGTCAATCTTCAAATGGATGTTCTCATGTACATTCTTCATTTTCTCATCCATCTTTTCACCATTTGTATTAACCTTCCTCCCAACTTGTGATAGTAAAGCAATATCACAATATTGATTTGGTTGTCTCTCATAAACTATTTTAAAAGGACTCTTATTGATAGTATGATTCCTAAAGGAATTGTAAGAAAATTCAACCTAAGTAACGACAAATTTTTATTGTTTTGAATTCTTCTTAACCAAACTCTATAAAATTACTTGTCAAGCTTTTATTGTTGACTCTTGTTTGCCCATCAATTTTTGGGTGGCATAAACTATTATAATGTAATTATGTACCAAACATTATTTTCCACAAAATTCTCTAGAGGTAGGAAAGGAAATTGAAATCCTGATTGAAATAATGGCCTTGGGAACTTCATGAAGTCGTATGATCTCGTCAAAATAGATGTTAATAACATGTGATGAATCCATCATTTTCTTACAATTGATAAAATGTGATATATATATATATAAAACAAAAACGGAATCCATACCTTTCTGCGACTCATCCCATGGTGTTGTAGGAATTGGGAGTGAGGTATAAACACGTGCTTGAAGCATGGCCCTTTGGTGTTTGATTAGTGTGGCTTTTGTCAATAAGTCGAAATACATCTCGTCGCATTTTTTACTAAAAATACATCTTCTCTACTGTGGCAAAGGTCTTACCTCACCCAAAATATCCACTAAATTTGCCTCCATGCACGTATGCATGTCTAAGACAATGATTTCTCAAAAATGAACAAATAGGAAAACAAAGCTATTTCCTCATAAAAGAAACCCTTCATGTAGAACATACTCACCTTGTTTCCCTTGAGTATAATTCTCTCAAGTCGGTTTAAAGTAATGATCAAATGAGTATGATTCCATAAAGGAATTTGACCCAACCACAGAGGAAGGCATAGTGACTAGCAACATGGTCCTCTGGTTGAGTGCATACGTGACTTTGTTTTTAGTTCCAAATTTGTGTTTCAAAAGGAAAGTGAACTGTTGAAAATAAGAAACCCACCAAAAATACCTTTGGTTCAACTTCTTTTTAGATATTGATGTGCTTTAATGCTTCATGCATGATCTAAGAATAATGCAAACTCCTGCCAAATCAAGTAATTAATGTCTCTAGTGCTGTTGAGCTTGAATGATAGCATAAAATTCTTGATCATTGTTGTTATATCTTCTACCCATATTATTTAATTTTTCACTATAGAATAACACTGGACACCCTTATTGGCTAAAAACGACTCCAATAATTCATTTCTGAAGCATCAGAATCTACCTCAAAGACTCTTTCCAAACCGGGCAAGGCAATAACAAGTGTAGTAGGCAATTTTAACTTTATCAATTGAAAGTTTTCATCAGCTTCCTTAGTCCATTTAAATTTACCCTTCTTTGTGCATTAGTTATTGGTGTAATAATTGTGCTAAAGTTCCTAATGAAGTGCCTTCGGAATGTTGCTAAACCATAAAAACTTCGCACGTCCCCAACTATAATCACTGTAAGCCAACTCCAAATTGTTTCGATATTGCTTTCATCCACCAGAATGGCATTTGCAACTACCCTAAAAATAGCATGAAATTTGAGATACATTGACACTTTTTCAAGTAAGCATACAAAATCTCTTGATGTAGGACCTCCAATACTCCCCTAATTAGGTGTTGTATATGTGCTTCTTTAGATGGGCTGTAGAAGGATAACGTCAAAATAAACAACCACAAACTTTCTAATGAATGGTTTTAGGAATTGATTCATCAAATGTATAAAAATATTTGGTGCATTTAATAAGCCAAATCAAATGGCATTACTAGACTTTCGTAGATGCCCACCTTTGTTTTGAAAGCGGTCTTCCACTCGTCTCATTCTCTTACTCAATAGGGGAAAGAATGTTTGTAGAAATAATTTTCTTTTTCAAAGGGCTTTGATGAGTGCCCTCATTTCAGATTGACAAATTGATTGTAGAAAGGGATTCACAGGCCATAACTAGGTGGCTACAGTGACAGGATATTAATTTTATTCAAATCATCACATAAGCTAGGCTTTAGCTTTTAGACTCTCTACTTTTTTTGGTTTGGAGGCCAAGATCTGTCAATGCCATTGTGGATTTATTAAATCCAAGGTCCCTAGACTCTAGGGCCTCCTTGTAATATGAGAGCCTCAATTTACTAGATTAGTTCCTTTGATCTCTTTTTAATTTTCAGTTCTTATTGCTTGGGGTTTGATCATTCCTCATGATCTCCCTCTTGGGTTATTACTTTTTCAGTTGTTATCAATAAATTCTTTATTTATACATGTTGTGCTAAAACAGTACAACGGAACAAAACAATAGATCGGATTCAAGTATGCAATGCATGAAATAATATGATAAAACAATAAATGACAAAGAACAATCACAAGAGATAATATTTAATGTGACTCGACAAACCTATCTACATCTATAGTCAAAAATGATAAAAAAAACTTTCATTAAATAGAGAATAAAGAGATTATAAAATACACAGCGATGAGTTTCAAAACCAAAAGTAAAGCCTTACAAACTCTCCACACAAAATATGTTCTTGTTTCTTTAAAACGTCTTAACAAAACCCAAACTGTTACAAGTATTCCGCAACTTCCAAAACCTATAAAACCATCATTTTATAGGAGATACCCTCACAAAAGAAACCTTAATAGGTTAAGGGCTTAAGAGACCTGCACAAAGACAAACTTCTTAAAAAGTAATGGTTTATTTTGCTTTTACGGTTTGCACACGGCTCACATGCCGTGTCAATTAAAGACACTTCCAACAATACAGAATGCATAAAAAAGTATAAAGACTTATAGCTTTAAATCAATTCATACCTTAGGCCCGGTACATGATTAGGTGTGGCATACACTTTAAGCTCTAGTGGAGGGTTCGCTCTAGTTTCACGTTTATTTTATTTTTGTACCCTCTAGTTTCACGTTTATTTTATTTTTGTTTTGTTCAGTTACTGCAGAAGATCTGGAGGTCTAGACCCCTAGACAAGAGCTATCACGATGACGTACCTTTTGTAAATGTGAATCATGACACGATCCATGAACCCACGAAATTAGCAGGTTGTGATTGACTGTAATTGTGTTTCAGGTCAATACGGGTCAATCTGCTTTAACCCCGTTAATTAATGGGTTGTGTTTGGGTTGACCCAAACAGTCGTACACCCTTAACCCAACGTAACCAACCAACACGGATTGTCACCCTTAGGTCACATTATCCTTGAACCCTACATAAAATTAGCAAGTTGGGGTTTATTATAATCATGTTTTGGGTCAAAACGGATCCGGAGTGGGTCATATTCCCATATGGTTATATACCTTTAACTCAACACGAACAGATCCACCAACACAAATTGCCTCCCCTACAGCCCTACCTCTCCAACCGGGTTCAATGCATCTGGAAGGCAAGCTCTGAGGTGACTCATCCATTTATAACGTGGAACATGTCCGTGAAAAAAAGTGTTCAAATAAAAAGGTAGGTACCTAAATAAGATACCAAATTAAAAAAAAAAAAGGAAGAAAAACGAAAAAAGAAATCACGTGTCAACCTG
>JAOXJP010189673.1:0-12281 GCA_025762735.1 Platanus orientalis | reverse complement strand
ACTCTAACGAACGAAAGCTTAGAAATGCTTTGCACAAGAAGAGGTAAGAGAACATATAAACTATTGTTTTATTTTAAATTCCTATGTTCTTAGATCTCTGCTATTCTGTTTTTGAAAAGATTAAAGATTGTTTTTTTCCGGTTTTGATTTTCTTAAAAGACATGGTTTTTTAAAGAAGAAAGTTTGTTTGTAAGAGAACATGTAAACTATTATTTTTTTTTCATTATTTAGGTTCTTAGAACCCTATTGATTCCATTTTGCAAAAGATTTTTAATTGTTTTATTCTGGATTTGAATCATTTTAAGTTCTTAAAAAGCTTGTTTCGTAAAGGAAATTGGTTTTGTAAGAACACACATGAACACCATGTTTTGTTTTAAAGGTTTTAGATTGTTTCAATTATGTTCTACAAGTATACCAATCATTCTTTTACAAGTTTTTAATCCATTTAAAGTTTTGAAATCATCGTTTTAAAAAGGGATCTTCTATCTTCAAAGAACACAGGTGATTTTAGTTTTGATCTTTGATCTCTTAAGATCTTAAGGACTATTTTCCTTGTTTTGTGAGATCCCTACATGTTTATTTTCAGTTCTGAATGTCATATGTCTTAAAGTATTATTGAAAAAATCTAATTTGTAAAGATGTTCTATAGTTTTGTGCTTATGTGGATCAAATATCTCTTATTTAAACTGTTATGAATCTGTTTACTTTCTACTATTATTTATTATATGTTTTATACTATTATTGAATATTGTTTTCTATTATAAGTCACCCTTTGCCATCAAGGGAGATCTATGATGATACCCATCACACCTAGTTTATGATGTGAATAATTCTAACTCTTCTCACTAGAGATTAAATAGTGTGTTTGGCTCTTCCCACCGAAGATTAAATGGTGTGTCTAACTCTTCTCACCGAAGATTAAATGGTATGTCTAGCCCTTCTCATCAAGGATTGAATGATATGTCTAGCCCTTCTCATCGAAGATTAAATGGTGTAACTATTATTTGTATTGATTTATATATTTGATTTATATGTTCAGTTCAGTTTCGTTCCGTTATATGTACATGTTCTGTAATTTGCTTCATTTTGTTCTATATCATGATGCACATGTATCTATTTTTAATTGTTTTTAGTACAATATTTATTTTATTATTATTATTATGTGCTTAGATTGTTTAGTTCCATATTTTATTAAAAGTATACAACTATCTGTTTTATTTTGATTCATGCTAAGTCTTGATCCATTACTTCTTAATTTACTGTTTTCTTATTCAGTTTGTCAAGCTTACCCAATTTGACATTACAGATGATGAGGAGGTAGTTGCGTAGCATTTCAGTCAAATGTCCTTTATTGAAATGACAACAAATTAAGAATAATGAGTTTTCATACAGGATGTGCTACTCCATTGAATTCTTGTCTTTTTATTCATGGTTATTCTTTAATTTTGGATGAATTCTCAATGTTCCCATGAATTGATTGTTGAATCCATGAAGTTTTTATGAATTCACATCACTTGACCATTAGATCTATAAACATTAAGTGAGTTTTCATACTCAGTGTTCTATTCTTTTGATTTTGTGTAATCTTCTTCATTGGTATTCCTCATTTTGTAGGAAATTTTTGTTTTACATCATTGATTCAATAGATCAATGAAGTTGTTGATGAATTACATATCTTATGGAGCATTCCTTCCATTTCTATCATTTGTTGTAGTAATTTCACTTGATTATATGGATATTTGGATTCTATGAGTCAAATATTAGATCTACTCTAATTGGCCATGTTTCATAAAGGATTCATTCAATTCTTCACTCAAATATTATGGAATCATCGAATTTCTAAGTCCTTTATCTATAATCAAAAATATAAGAGTTCAATCCTTGTGAAGCCAATGGAAATGTTGAAGTTATGTGATAATTCTATGAGAATGCCTTTAATTCCATACTTTTATGATTTCTACTCCTTGTGTTGATGACCTTTGATTGGTTTCCCTAAGTAATATGTTCTAAAGTATGTTTCGTAATCTAGTTCACTTATTTATTGATTATAGTAGCCATTATGATGTTCCCTGTATAATTATGTTCATTTGTATTTGATCCTACGAGTTTCATATTAGAACTTTAGAATCCATATGCCTTCTTTGGATTTTATCTCTTTGATTGGTTTCGATTTTGGACATGAGCCTTTATCGTGAATTTGGTTTCGCAAATAAGTTTGATATTGCGGTTTGACTTCATTAATGAGTTTGGACTACATAACATCTTTTGTTTAGCATTCCTTATGTGGTAGTGTATTACTTTATATGAACATTGGTCTTAACATATCGTTTTTGTAACACTCTGTACATATTCACATATATTCACACATATTTCACACACATGTCATGCATATGTTCTACACATGTTTCGCATACACTTAAAATGATTTAAACGCTTCTGTAATGATCCATAAAGTTGTGCAAATTTAGAGATGAATCTTTGCAAATATAGCAATAATTAGTGAGAAAACTTTTTCATTGGAAAGGTATCGAAGTCTAGATTCTAACAAAACCAACGACGAGCAAACTAGACATCAAATGAAAAAGTTACAGGTGTTTAAGTCGAAGAGGGTAGAAAAAAATTGGCCTAGGCCAATCGATTGGGAGTCCTCCCAATCGATCCGGCCATGGTGGCCTAATCGATCAGGGGTGGGCTTGATTGATCCAGCCCTAGTAGTCTAATCGATTGGGTACCCCCCGATCGATCAACCTTTTTGAGGTCATTTTGAAAAGTGTTCCTTCACGACTTTCAATTGTGGGGGACTTTCCTAATTGTTTGGAGACTCCTCTAGAGTATATAAAAGCTAAATATTTTGACTTAATTTGACACAAAAACAAAAGGCATAAGGGAGAAAAAGAAAATCAAGAGTAATAAGCTAGGGTTTGAAGAGATTTTTGGGGATTTTTAAAAAAGAACTTGAAGTTTCAATTTAGATCCTATCTCAGATCAAAAGGTAAATATACTAGAACACTTTGACATCATTTTAATTATTCTTAGGTTCTTAGAACATTTTAATTCTCGTTTTTTAAAAAAATCATGAAGATTATTCATTATTTTGATTCCATAAGTTCTTAAAATGTTAAGAAATCTGTTTTTCAAATAATTTGAACATTTTACATCATTTTGTATCATTTTTAGGATCTTAGATTCATTTGTTAAAGTTCTATACAAAATAATGATGGTTTTGATTTGTTGAGCACTTTTACCATGTTTTTGAAAGTGAAAATCTGTTTTAAAGAAAGCATGTTCTATCTTTTATTTTTTTCCAAATAGATTATTAGATGATTTTAATCTCTGTTTTGCAAAAGTATACAGATGTTTTACTCAATTTTTTATTTGTTTTGAAAGATTACCATGTTTTTTAAATGAGTTTTCAAAAGATTCTTAGTAAATACATTTTTAAAGATTGCAAAGGTTTAAATATGCAAATTTGTAAATCTATGTACTTAAGTGGGTCAGAGTCTCTTGATTTCTATTTTTGTCTCAAAGATATGCATTCTTTTAAATGATTAAATATTGTTCTAAAGATTTGACTTTTTTATTTTGATATCTACTAGTTTTTACAAAGTATATGTATCTATTTTGATGAGATTATATGTTTTAGTATTAGTTAATGACATGAGACCCATTTGCCATCAAAGAGGTATCTTTAATGGAGCCCTCCTCATCAAGTTTAAATAAATGTGATCAGGTACCTTCTTCATCAGGTTACATTAATTAACGATGTCTGTTTGATGCTCGTCATTAGGCGTGAGATAGTGGTATCCTACCATCAGATTGTAAATGGGTCTGTTTTATTATGTTACTTGTTATCTAGGTCATAGCACATGTGAGAGATTTTTAGTATATGATTCAATTGTTTGCAAACTAGCTCCTAATGCATGTGGGGGATTTCAAATGTTTGTTTCAGCTGGTCTCATATATGTATATATTTCTTAATTACTTGTTTTCATTCAATTTCGATTTTTGCACCTTAACTTATGTTTAGTTGAATTCAACATTCAGTTCATATTATGTTTTGTTCAGTTATGCATCTTAATTTTAGTTCTAGTCTGTTATCTGTTTTGTCTTAAATTAGAAGCATTATTTTTAGTATATAAGTATGATAGATGGTTGTTTTAAAAGCATTTAGTTTTGTTTTATTTTTGAAACCATTCATACTCATTGACCTAAATGGTTCAGTATGTTTTAGTATTATTGTTTATTTGCAAAGTTAGTTACACTTATAGAGTTAACATCGTTATTTTTAGATGATGAGGATGACAAGGTAAACAGTAGCTTGGATCCATATGGCAATGTTGGAAAGTTATTGGATAGCTCAGATCAGTAGATTTTCGAATCACCCAACCAATCTGAGTTCTTAAACACTGCTTCCAAGTACTACAATTTTTAAAGTACCATATATACCCATTACCCTCTTGAATCCTAGTTTCGTAAGGATAACCTTCTTTTTAATAGTCACAAAGGGAACTCATGCAAATAGAGGGTCAGGTGGAGGTGATAAGTAGATTCTAATATGACATTATGAAATGGCATATCTTGAATAAATCAAAACCACACCTTTTCATTTTGGTACTCATGATCCAGCAATGGCACTTTTGTTAATCTTTAGATTCTTGGCAAGGAGATTCATGCCAATACAAGGTTGGGCTAATTTCATTGGGATTTGATTCCTGAAATCATGATTATATATTATTAATTTGGTGGTTGGCCAGTTGTAAATTGAAATCTTCTAGCTTCATATAGAGAGTTGACTACTTGACTCTCAAAATCAACAACAAATATGCATGCAAACTGCCAATCTGTGGGTGTTCAATGCCATGCATCATGATTTTTTTTCGACCCACCACCACAGGAATGATAGACATCTATGCAATCATTTGCAAAATGTTGCTAGTGAGTCTTGAATCCATGCTTCTTTGCATACATCGTTCATGAATTAGATAAAGAAATTTAACGGTTGAATGGGACCACCGGTATCTTGATTACTCCCAATAAAATAAAATAAGAAATAAAAAAATGAAACTCTTCTATTATTCCTTCCAGCATAACAACCTTAATTATCTCAATCTTGAAAGCTTTCTAGATCACACCCACTTTGATCCAAACATCTTCCAAAATTCAATGGAAGAAAAAGGAAATAAGTCAAAGAAAAAAAATCACTGTCATGATCTCAATTTTACTTTCAGTCAATTACACTTTGTTGTGAAGGTTTCTCAAATTCAACTGGTCATATGATCCGGAGAGCAACCAGAATGGCCAGATTAACCCCTATGTTGACCTGATTTGAGGTCTGACCTAACCTATGGCACCTAGGATTTTTTCTAAGGGTTATATAGGGGTTTCTTGGGCACAAAGTTTTTTTAATTTTTTTGGTTAATATGCAAAGGATCATCAACCCGACAGGGGGGCAAGAAGATCATTCAAAGGAGGAAATGCTACGAAGACCAAAGGAGCTAGGACAATTCACGAGTAGACTTGTTGCCGTCGTCTCTCCTAATCCAAGAGAAGGATATAGCATCGAATTGAGAAACCAAACTTAGACAGTTAAGAATAAGACCTCTGACAGAAGACGACCACGAAGTATCATCTCCTTTCAAGAAGGAGATCACATTTTTACAGTCCCATTCTAAAAAAATCTTTTTAAGCCCTAAATCTCGGGCTTTTAATTGGCCTAGTCTAGCAGTCCAACATTCAGTGGCCACGGCCGGCCCACACATACTCGGCTTTGCCTGGGAAAACAAAAAACAAAAAGGCACCGTCCTCTTTACGCATAACAATCACAACTCCTGCTTTAGCTTCTGAATCGAGGTAAGCACCGTCAAAATTAATCTTTATCAAGCCAATACCCGAGGGTGACAAAAAAGAAGCACCATTCATCCCTTTACCAACTTGCACATTACTTTGAACATCTTTAAGCTCTTTCAACATCCTACATGAGTCAAGCAAAATGTTAAAGACGTGGCAAAGAAAAAATAAGTGATGAGATGATGTGATCGAACCTTGAGCTTGGAGGGATCGATAAGTTTGTTGTCACCGATCATGTCAATATGGTTGTTGTGGATGG
The DNA here is from genome assembly GCA_025762735.1 of Platanus orientalis. Lineage (NCBI taxonomy): Eukaryota > Viridiplantae > Streptophyta > Magnoliopsida > Proteales > Platanaceae > Platanus > Platanus orientalis. The sequence goes on along the minus strand of JAOXJP010189673.1, from coordinate 6,175 downwards.
TGCAGAGAGTGGAGATGACCTCAGAAGCTGTCTAATTGCATCGGAGGAAAGGTGAGACAAACACAGTGTATCAGGAACTCCAACTTCTGACATAGTTTTCTACTGGTGAAGAACGCTGGCACACTACCTGCATTTGTCAGTGATGGGTCTGAGGCCTGGGGCTCCATCGACACCCACAAGGTCTTAGCGATATATATTCAATCGCCATGCCTCATCATGACCACATTTTGTTGAAACTGATAAGGATGGTTATTTTCATGAGAGTGGCCATGATGGTCTTGCCGATCTGGGGATTAACTTTCCGATGACTACTTTATTTGTTCTGGCGGGTTAAGGATGTCGCAAAGCAAAACGAGAGATGGAATCTGACGATGGGAGGATCGTATTTAAATAGCGATAGGGGCAGGTCCTATTTCATTTGTAGATGCAAAAGTCCACCTATAGGATCCTCTCATATGAGTATATTTATCTACATGCACAAAAATGGGACACGTACCCTACAAAAAGTGAATTTTCACTTTTTTATGAGGTATGTGTCTTTCTACTTGGCTGGTAGATATGTTTACCCGCTAGAGAAGAATTTTTCTTGATAGTTGGACGTGGAAAATGCGTATCTCATTTAAAGTAGTTTTGCTCATGTGACTTTTGCTTTTTATTTCTAGCAGAAATCTTCTACTCCTGCCTTTGTCTTTTCCCCTGTGCTCCCAGACACAAAGGTGGGAACGAGATCCAGGATAGTGTCTAGGACACCAGGGTACGTCATATGAAATAAAATGGGTGGGAGTTAAATGAATTTTCCCTTTCATTCCCATTTTATTCCATATCACATCCCCTTGTGTCTTGGACGGGACATTTGCTCCTTTTATTTGAAACAAATGTTCTATCTAGGATTTGGTGTCCAAGGCACTAGGGGACATCATATGGAATAAAATGGGTGGGACTTTGAGGAAATTTCAAATTCCTACCCATTTTATTTCATATGACATCCCCGTGTATTCTGGACACTAAATCCTGGACAAGACATTTGTTCCCCTTTTTTAAAACTATTTTTATAGTTTTAACCCTAAGTACTCCCAGCTTTTTATCTGGGAATACAGGGGTAAATACAAAAGTGGTAAAAGAGAATTTTCTCCCTTTCCTTTTCTCTGTTTTTCCTTTCTAATGAACTTTACCTGAACAAGTGTCAATTAAAGAAGGCATGTAAATACCAACTAAGATGGATTGGTCGATTCGACCCAAATTCATTTTTGAGACTGACAAATCAAACAAGTTTAGAATCCCTTCAGATCCTCTCCTGATGGTTAAACCTATGCTAAAGTTCTACTATTTTAATGGTCAACACATGGTGAAAAAAAAAACAATGGAAGTGAAAATTGAAGTTGGGGTTTTTATTTTTATTTTTTTGCCACATGTCGATTGCCAACATAGGAAAAACTTTAGTAGAAGTTTAACAATCAAGAGAAGATTTTGGACGGTTTGGAATTGAATCCCAAGGGCCGCCGACGGTCTTTAAATTTTAAATATATATAAAATTAAAGTGCAAGATGAGGAAGTGAACCGTTGTGATTTTGTTGCAGAGGGTATACCTAAAAGCAAACTTTATGGTTTGAACTCATTCTCTAGTTCAAACGGTCAAATCATAGCCATAACTGTGACCGTAATTTGGCTGAAGTTTGAAATTCAAATATTGAGGATGTCAAATCACAACCATGTTTGTGACTATGATAGGCCCATTTGACCTGTATAGGGATTTTTTGTTTTCAAATCGTAGCCATGTTTGTGACTGTGATAAGCTCGTTTGAGCTGTAGAGGGATTTCTATAGATGATTCTCCGTCCATATACCCTTGTAAGTATAGAAGACTTTAGACTGATCAAGAGATTGGGTGGTTCAAATTCAACAAAACAAGGGCAAGATTTTTCAACTACAATCAAGGAGTTGACCAGACTTGCATGAGATTCTCATTGTTGTTGGATTTCTATACAAGAGGCTAACACAAAAGTGTGAGAGAATAGTATTTTAGTGAATTTCCCTCTTTTTTTTCTTAAATAGTGGTCTTGGGATGTCATGTTGTGTGATTAATTACAAAATCTTGAGTTTCCTTCTTTAAGACAACTCTATAAAAAGAATTAAATAAAATGTTACAATGAAATGATTTACATGTATAAGAAAATATAACAACTATGAGAATTTCAAGTTGTCAATCCTTGTATGAAAATACAACATCTATGAGAATCTCATGTGAGCCCAGTCATCTCCTTAATGGTAGTTGAAGAATCTTTCTCCTGCTATTTTGAATTTGAGTCATCTGATCTCTTAATTGGACTAAAGTCTTCTATAGTAAGATGGGATAAGCAAGTGCTTGAGGAATATTGATTAAAATATTTTATAGCAAAGCACAAGGGTTATAATTCTGGTTGTAGAACCTTAGTTTATATTTCTTAATCCTCTGGACAGAAGATCCTTCTTAGCCAAAAAAAGAAGAAAAGGACAAGATTCAATGTTAGGTTTTGATTAAAAAGGATAACTCGAGCTGTCTTCCTTAAGAGGACTCCAGTATGACTCTTAGGTTATGTATAATATGCTCCTTAAACTAAATATCTTATAAATTGATATAATTCCTAATATCAAGTAATAGTTTCTAGAAGTTTTTTTTGGTAAATAGTTTCTAGAATAACTTGGTACCACATTTTGTAATTAACATTGTGGATGGTAAAATCCCACATCACTGCCAATTGGAGTTGATTCATTTACTTCTTCTGGTCTGATTCAATATTGGCTGATCCCTGTGAGTAGAAAAGCTTCTTTGAGATGATCCTAATTTTTCTTTTTTGTAAATATGAAAGATCTATATTTAATATACCAACAAATGATTTTAAAATTCATAACCAAATCTCTCACAAAATGCATTTAGAAAGTGCATTTTCGATAGAGTATAGGTTTTTAATTCTCTACAAATCGCATTAATACCATGAAGAAGATTGTGCTTTGGTGAAAAATGGCATAAACCCTAATTTTGTGTTGATCGTTATATTAAATAGTAACAACTAACAAATAAAATGGCATAATAGCCCATGGTCACAAACTTATATATAGAGAAAGAAAAATAAATTACAATTATTTCATATTAAAAGGTGATTCAATTATATGATGCGTGATAAACTCTTAGAATGGTCCTACACAACAAGATAAATGGCATCTTATCAATCTCATCATTTTTAAATATTTGACAGACCAACCTAACGTTTTCTGGTGTAAATAATATTTTTATGACTAGCTAGAAAATGGATTGATGGTTCATACATCATCGGATACATTATTTGAAACTACTTTAACTAAATTATGTAATTTTTTGCTCGCTTCTGGATACATATTGAAACCATAGTTTTAACCGTTAAGGTGGCTGGTCCAACCAGGTTCGATTATCAATTCACAAGATCTAACCATGATTCCCATCAAGCATAAGTAAAATGTAATAAAATACCAAAAAATAAAATAATTCATAGAAGTTGGGATTAGAATTTGGAATTACATGTTTCTAATTTTCTCATCTTAATTTACTATAAAATAAAAATCGGTTGGTTTTATTAGAAATGGACTCATAAAAAACAAGTCGATTTTAGCCGGTTTTACTGGTTACATGCAGTTTTTGGCAGATTACAGTTTTGTACTTCTAAAAAACTGTTTAGGGTGCCAGTTCCAGTCAAACCAGATCGAATTGCCTGCTCTGGTCTGCTTTTCAAAACTATGCTTCAAACTTTTTTTGTTTTTTGGTAATTCACTTCTTAAAACTTAAGAGACATGTGGTAGCAAGTTTGTAAGATATTCTTGATTCTCCAGGGTCAAAACTTTGCCTTATTGTTCAAATTATCATTAGATGCCATTTATTAAGTCCAACTAATACTTGACCCACTTATTTTTCCAGCATGCTTCCTATCATATAATCCAAATAAGAAATTGTTTCTTATCTGTTTCCTGAAAATCCTCTACCCATCATAATCAAAATACCATTTTGGTTGAAAATGCCATAAATTTTCTTCACGAAACAATAGAATTAAACCGCATCACCCCTATCTGGAAAATTCTATTTCCAATGTTGGCCTATTTAGGTTTGTTTAACCATTCGTCCAATTTTGGTAATTTAGACCGAAATAGATGGTTCCAGCATAATTGGGAAATAAATCAAGAATATAATTAGTATTAAAGTAATGAAAGATTTTTTATTTGACTTTATCCCCAGATTTAGATTTGGTTGCTTTACCCACATATCTTTCTACGTTTAATGCAGGTTAGATTGCTTTCTATAATATAACCGAGTAATCTCTTTATAAACCTGTTAAGGACCTTTTGTATAAACCCATAATTTACTTCAATAAAGAATTGATTTCCGTTCTTCTTCATGGTAAGAGAGTGGGTCAATGGAACCAAACTCCCATTGATCCTCCTTTTCTGGTCTTGCAATTCCGGTGAACGGGAATCCGGCATAATCGATATTTCACTTGTTGTTTAACTTTTCCTCAATTCCCTTCTGTCATCTTGGTGCAATATTTCAACAGTTGGTATTTACAACCTTCCAACCCAAATGCTATTCTGATCTAGATGGTTTATAACCTTTCACCAACCCCCTTTTCGTCTCTTCACCTCTATTGCTTTAGTCTCCATTCAGTTCACAAGAAACCTTGCCCAGTTTTTGTAAGCCAAATCCGACATTATTTGAATCTGGCCCATATATAAGTGGCTTGTTGCCTGTTTGCGCACTGTGGCCAGGCCCATTTCTTGAGCCACGGAGGTCTTTAATTGGTGTAAGAAGCCTACTCTATTGTATTGAAGCCTATTTCAGATCCAGAGGTTCAACCTAGCTACTGTGGCATGAATTCTTTCCTTGGCACTAGGATATTGTACATGAGGTAATTACTCATTATTGACCTCATGTTCCCCCTATTCTATTTGGTGAATCTAATTATACATGTTGTAGTTAGGTTTATGAAAGCCGTTATTCTGGGCATGAGAGACCACTTTGATCTTTTCCATCCATATAACCATCTTACATGTTTCTTATGTTATCTAATTGAGTGGGCAGAAAACTTCTATTAGGACATATTAGCACAAGTCAACAAGTACATCGATCGATATTGATGACAAGAACATTTATAGTCAAACCCACGAAAAGTTTCCTCTATCAGCATCAGTTAGCAAGTGTATCTACAAATATCAGCAAACAAAGCATTCATCAGCATCAAACTCATGAGAAGGTATCACTATCAATTAGTAAGCACATTTGTTGATATTTGTGATTAGAGTGAGTATCCATCAACATCAACTCCATCATACTATTATTTATTTTCCTAATTTAATGTGTTTGAAGGGGAATAATAAAGAAATAAAGTAGGAGTATAATTAATTTTGAAATAAACAAAGATTTTATTTGATATTGTCACTAGATTTAGATTCATGCTTCACCATATCTCTTTCTAATCATGCTTAGTTTCTGCTAAATTGTACTTTAGTTTATTACTAATTAACCCCTCTATAAACCTTGTTTTTGCATTGATTTCTCTTTTTCTTCATCACTGATTTTTTTAGTGTATATTTATATATATTGTGCAATAATAACCCCATGTTTTGTTGTATTGTGCCTATCCCCCTTTATTTACATTTTATTGTATAAATCTTTCATAGTATAAATTTATTCTCACCAATGTACCCTTTGATGAACAAAACAAAAAAAAAAAAAAGAATTTCATAGAAATTTTGGTCTTAATGATTACTTGCTAATGTTAAAACACCTAAAAGATAGAATCAACGTAGCCTTTAAATATAATAATAATAATAGCTATAAGTTAAATATTAACTAAAGCTTATATTGCATAACTAAAGCTTTTCTTTTGTTAAAAATCAACCAGATCTCCAAATATCTATAAGTTAAAATTAACTAATTATGATATAAAAAAAATAAAATTGTAATTCTAAATAATTGAGTTATTCGATTTTTTTTTTTTTGTAAATGAACTTTCTGAAAATTAAAAAATATATCAATAAATATATTTTGAAAAATAACACAAGGATTGGAATAATTATGATGAAAATAAAAAATCAACTATAACTATCATTTGTAATTTAATTAACTATTCATATTCACTGAAGTTAGGGTTATTTACAAAAAAACACCCCTAAAC
>JAOXJP010189652.1:0-12281 GCA_025762735.1 Platanus orientalis | reverse complement strand
GGTCCCAACATCACCAAAAGAGGCCATTAAGAATTGTTGGAAACAGTTTTGAAAACACTCAGATTTTCTATGCAAAATCGAATCAGGTGGCTATGTTTGAGCCAAAATAAAAGTGAGACCTATTTGTCGTTTAAGGTGGGTCAACATGGGTTTGTGTTCACCTCAATGAGGAGAACAACTCCATATGGTTGGAAGCTCAAAACCACCAATGGGTGAATGAGAAATTGTCTCCAAAAGTCCCTAGTTGATCACTGGTAAAACTGGTAAATGTGTGTGAAATTTGAATAGTCCCACATGGACTAGTTCAAAAAAAATTTTGTTTCATATACACTAATGTTGAACATAAGTTTTGGCCCCAAGGAGCACTGCAGTTTTGTTGATAGGGTTACACTTGTGGGGACATGTCCCTTTGAATAGGTTTTATAGTTTTGCCCTTGTGGGGGTGTGACTATTCGTACGGTTTTACAACTATACCCTTGGAAACTGTTGGGCTGATGTCCATTCCATACGAACATGTAGGTGTTTCTTAAATCATTCCCTTTTCACACATGTTTGTTCCGTACGAATGTGTAGGTGACTACTAGATTGCAACTATTAGTCATTTGTGACTATTCGGAATCAAAGGTTGTGTCCCTACACTTGTTCCGAACATATACGAAAAATCTATAAATAAGAAGTCCCTCCATCATTTCATTGATTCAATTTTCGGTCAAGCAAGTAGTGTCATAGTGCATCCGTATCAGTGTTGGTGTAAAAGAGAGGTACAATACAAGTTGGTTTGCCAGACACACAAATTGTAGTGTTGCTTCTGTGTGTAGAAGATCATTGTATCTTAGGAGACATACGTCCGAATTAACCGTTTACACCAATGCAAGGGAGGAATCTGCTTTAAGGACATAGTGTTAAACACTAATCTTGATTTAGTTAAGTGAAGGTTTGCTCATCCGAGTCAAGTAAGTATTTTCGTTTATTTGATTCAAGTATTTTCATATTTTATAGTGTTGTGCATATATATAGAATACTAAAATAACAATACTAAGATAACAAGAATTTCACAAAATGAATTCGTTTCCCCTTTTTTTTACATCCAGAAGATGGCTTATCTTAGATGGTGGATCTCAAACTCAGACACTTTATAAATCAAAATAAAATAACCCGAATCCATAGGGTTCCCAAATGCAGCATATTAAAAGCTAAACATCCAAAGCTTGAGGAATAAGATCAGCCATTGCCAATAATTAAGATCATCTGGTCATGTATCCCGATGGGAAGACCATTCTACAAGTGTTTAGAAAGGCATTACTGTTTCATAATTATAACATTAAAAAGGTATTATTTTCAGAAAGATTAATTGTGACCAATTGATTCATGATGATACACCAAAAGGTGCCTCTTCTGCATATTTTGTCAGCTAAAGTTTGCAAATAATATTTTTGAACAACGAAAACAATATTTGTCAAGATAATTTATTAAGGGCATACTTTTGAATATGTTATACTCTCTGGCAAAGCAATACTGTTTGAGTTTAGACTAACTCTTTCAATTCTATCAAGAACATGGCCAAATGTTCTGTAGTAACACTGTGTGTTTTCAACCCTTGCAGTGATGGGATTTTCTTCCACATATAGTTCTGACACTGCAGATCAAACCAGATTAATATTATAGGGTACACACCACGTATATGGTTCCTTTGTCTATGTATTGCACTTTTGTACCATCGAATGATAGATAAACAAATTTGAGAAAATTTCCTATAGGAGTATGATGGTACAAAAATTTGCATTTAGCCCTTGGACATATTTTACGTGGCAAAATATGCCCTTCACTGTGGGTTGTCATGAAAGCATTCAATCCATTCCTTATTTTCCTTTCATTCTTACTCGTCCTATCTCTCACCCTTCATGGGCCGTGATATTCAGTCTTAGATGATTTTGGATACACAAAATTGAGAAAATTGGCTATAAGGGTATGATGATGAGGCCGGATCCTCTATGGTGAAACTAAGTGCGGTTTGAGTGCAATGTTATTCAGCGCTCGACATATCGTCAAAACAGGTAAGTATCCACCAAATTTTAAAACTCCTATCCGTTTTGGATGACATGTAGAGGATTGAGGCTGGATTTGGTAAGAAAACTTAGAGAGTGGCTAAAGTTGGAATGACATCAGGGCTGACACATCAGCACATAAAAAGTGAAATACACTTTTTGGGGGATGCTTTTCACTTTTTGGCACTGATGTGTTGGCCCTGATGTCATTACAACTTTAGCCACTCTCTAAGTTGTCTTACCCAATCCGTTTACTAGAGGATCCAAATTCTATGATGGTACAAAAATTTGGCAGTTTAAAGTAGACCCTGTACATTTTTGTTTGAGAGAGAGGCTTGTCTAAAGTTCAAATCCCTCTCCAATCCAAAAGGTCCTATTCACAATTCACAGCCACAAATATTGGTGTGATTTGATTGAAATATAAAATTCAAATCTCAAGGGTGTAAAAACCAACAATGTTTGTGGCTGTGATAGGCCCAAAACTGTAGAGGGATCCCAAACTGTAAAAAATAAAAATCCTCTCTTTTTAGTCTCTAAGGAAAACTTTACAGTAACAAGTTCTGTGACCAAAATTGGTGTGACCATTGTGTTGACTTGTTCATAGATGGTGGCCACCATGATCCTTTCCTCGATCCACCAACTGCTGGTTATTAGGGCAAGAGATTCGAATAAGGAAAAAGGCAAAGAGGATTTTTCTTTTGGTAGATGACAGAGGATTAAATGATGCGAAGAAGGCAGTTTGTCATACAAGAAAATGACATAGCGGTGTAACGTCTGTTTCCATTTACTCTTCAAAGCAAATAATTTTTATGACTGCCGTTCCCAATATTTTAAGTGAACTTTCACAAGATCATGCTCTGCCCTCATGGAGACATGGACATATGCTTCCCACCAAACTGCTTTGTATCCGACCATGAATTCGAGGTCAAGCTTAGAGGAAGGACTAGATTGCTTTTGAATTACAGCTATACTACTGAGCAACACTAATAAATGAATCAGAACAGAATTCCACCTGACTCGACCATGGTAGAGTAAATGAGAAGACACCAAAAAGGACATGATTGAATGATCTAGATTGATGAGTTGATTGATCACATGTATGGTAAGTGAAGTGGGGCGTGGTTGTTAGTTCTGTCTCGGATAATAAACTAGAAGAGGGTCCCGGTTGAGTTAATTTGGTTTGATTATTGGGTCAAACCGAGTAACCGTGATTGTTTTAGTCAGGCCAATCGGTTGGGTGAAAGTCAAGCAAACTGACCATATTGGCCAAGTCAACAGATTTTCTTTTTTTTTTTTGCAAGTGAATTCTCACTGCTAAGCCTGATTTAATTCCAGGGTCAATCAGGCCACGTTTATGACGATAGTCCCTTAAGAATGACCATTGCTGCTGTTGTTGTCATTGTGTGGGCTCAGATTATGTGAAAATGAATCTCGTGAGAATTGTGCAAACAGCACCAGAGGGGCTGACGTATCAGTACAGAAAAGTGATTTACACTTTTTGGAGGGCACTTATCACTTTTGGGTGCTGATGTGTCCGCACCCTAGTGCCTTTTTCACAAGTTCTCACGAGAGTCATTTTCGCCTAATTTTTTCCCCATTGCGTAGGAGTTTAGAACCAAAATTTTCTATTCACAAGTCAATGGAATTAGTGATCAATACCACAACAAAACATAACACATAAAAGACACTCACCATGCATAAAACGCATAGGTGAAGAGACAACATAGAAGAGAATAAAATGTCATTACCAGTGTCGGTCCCATAATGATGGGGTGCTTGGAGGGGTGGAAGGTTTTTTTTTTTTTTTTTGGCACAAAGTGGTTGCAAATCTGAATTTTCACACTCAGCCCAAGTCACTACCATTGCACCAATGCAATGACCTTAAAGCATAGAAGAGAAAAAAGATAACTTTTTATTAAATGGAAGAATGAAATTGCATTGTAACTTCCTCATTCAATTTCACGTCTCATAACCTATTTATGTAAATGTAGCTTCATATCTAGCTATACTTAGACCCACTTTTGGAAAACATAAGACCTATTAACTTGTCAAATTAAAAATTAACTTTGACTTACAATATAATTAGGATTTGAGAAAGACAAGTAATATTTAAATTATAAATTTTAATTTACTTTATATCTCCAATAGCCTTCCTTAAGCTCAGAATTTCAAACACCACTTGTCTTTTGCTATCTTGATGCATAAAATGCACGAATCTTTAGTGCCATCTATACCAACGTATAAGGCTTATGTGATGCTACTAATTAATTCATAATCAATGAGTTTGGTAAACTGCTTCATACATTGTTGAACTTTATATAGTGTGCATGTTTCGATATCTTTTATTTATTTATTTTTCAGATGGAACTACTCCATTTCCACCCATTCCTTAATCAAACCTTCAATATACTTTTTTTTTACCAACATGTACTAATATTAAAAGAAATTATTCAGTTTTTAATTATTTCTTCATTATACCTAAATGCAATATATCTCTACTTTATAATTATATCTATATACATTTTTCAATTTACTCTTATATCTCTCAACCATTGTCAAATATTAATATTACAATCTATACAATCCTCTGTTTTTCATCTTTCATAGGATAGATCACTATAAAAATTTTACACTAGTACAATTATCACTTTGACAATAATAATTTCTTGGGTCTTCAACTCTCTCGCCTATAGTACTAACACTTGAATTATAATCTCACCACCAAAACCAAATATATTAGAGTGCTTCACTACACCACTCTTCTTTACCAATTTTCAGGGACCAAACTTATATTTCTTTGACAACAACATTTTGAGATATTTCTTCTTTATGCCAACCACTAGTTAAAATGTAATAGAGATTCAACATTTAATGCCAAATAAATGGCAATCCACACTCAAAAAGATCAGTATCACCAAAATCAATATTCTTTCTTTCTTTATATATATATAATCACTTAATTTTAATATAAAGCAGATGAAGATTAACAACGAAATTGAGATTTAGATCCTAATTTAAATTTTTACTCTTTTTCTCCTTCTGTACTCGCCTTGATATCTATCTTGTTACTTTCATCTCTTTGAAGATCAACATCTTCTTTTAAGAACTCGTCATCATCAAATTAAACCATCGATCCAATACTCCATCGATATTAACGACTAACCAATCATACTTCAGGGTGACTTAATTAAGATTTATCTACTCATAAGCTAGAAAACTCAAATCAGTAATGCACATTTAAGCCTTTCAGGGAAAACTATATTCTATGAAATTTTAAGTGCTCTTTTTGAATCCTTTTCCTAAATTGATCTTGACATGCCACTTTTGAAACTAGCAATTGTATCCCATAAAGTGTATACATCGTGATATATACAAACACTATGTCTCCTAGACTTACAATTGGGGAACATTTACTATTTTATCTCATTATTATCTATCAAAACCACTGATTTAAGCTCAAAAAAAAAAAATAAATAAATAAATTTTGTTTAACTCAATTGTGTGGTGCTTGATCAAATTTAAACCTTCTATCACTCTAGTCTATTGGATTAATCTAGCATTGAAGGCGCCCATTTTAATTCCTTTAGGAACATTGGGTTTTCTCTCAACCCTTCAAAATCTTTGATATGGGTTTTTATTTTTCATAATTTTATTGGTTTATTCTTAACACCTTTTACATTTAATCCTATGATTCAACTCTAACCTTGGAACACAACCAGATTTTGGATCGAGTGGATCTAAGATCACTTTTAGGAACCAAACAATCCTGGATCACAAATATATAGTGTAAGTGATTAATATCATAACAAAGCAAACACAAAAGAGGAACCTAGCTAGTAAGCATAAAACGCGTAAGAGATGAGAGAAGAGGAGATAATAAGATAATGTTTTACTAAATAAAAGAACAACTTTGCGATACAACTTTCTCACCCACATGTGGCATTGCAAAACTACTTTACAGTCCTAGCTTTGTAACTACTTCAATAGACTCTTCCTGAGGAAACCTGAGACCTATTGACTTGTCATATCAAAAAATCAATTTGATTTCTCATATAACTAAGATTTTATAAAACTTCAATTAAATCTTGTTATGCTGAAAACTAGATCTGTGACCGTATGCAACAAACAAGAAGAGAGAAAATAAAGCAGAAAGCAATCACACAACAAGAACAAGATGATTTACGTGGTTCGGTTTGAAGCCCACGTCCACGGGCGAAAACAAAGAAGAGTTTTTACTATGATCGAAGAACAGAGATTACAATAAACAATGCAGTGGCACAGAAACCAAGAAACCCTCAAATATAAACCCCCAAAACCTTAATTTCCGCAGGTCAGATCAGGACCACAAATCGAATACAAAACGGGTCAAAAATCGTTTTTGGGTCATTTTCGGGTTTTTCGAGTTATCACCCCAGGTTATATCTCGGGTTGAATACAATACATTAACCCAACAAACCTATATATTATAATTGAATTAAAATATTTCCAACGTGGGAAAGCACTGGGGGTCAATTGATTGTTTTCCTCAAAGTGGACAACCAAGTAATGGATTGCTTCACTGGTAAGGTCTACATATATCATATGCCAATGCATTTCCAAAACGATCCCCAAAAGATAGCAACTTATATCAATTCACATTCGACTTCATGGCCATGCATTTATCTTTGCATAATGACTCCTTTGACATGAGTATTTTGTTACTGTAAGAGAAGTTGTATGTTAAAGAGAAAATGCCAATGCCGTGAGTCACGAATCATGCTATCCTCTAGACAATATTCTTCCCATGCTTTAGTTCTTCGAAAATTTTAAAGATTAAACAGGTCTAGCTAGCAAACCCGTATGTAGGAAAAAATTAGCCTAACCTCAGCATGTACAAATTAAACAGGTCTAGCTAACCCGTATGTAGGAAAAAATTAGCCTAACGTCAGCATGTACATATTAAACAGATCTAGCAAACCCGTATTGTTGGTCTGTAGTTTTCAGCATTGAACACCAATCGAATACTTTAGAAAACATAAATGAGATTTTTTGTTAAAAGAGAGGAATTGAAAGAGTAAAAGAAAATATATTTTTTTTATGTTTTAAATGAAGTTGGGTCTAGCCTATTTATAGAATTTGCATAGGCGCTATTGTCCAATAGTTGTGATTATTCAAATAATCTATAGAGTCACATCTTTTTGTCTGTAAACACCTTAGATATTGTTACAAGTCACTTTTCAATTGAAGAGATGATTAAAGCATATAAATCAAAACTCTTTATGAAGTGTAGTGCCTTTTCAATTAAGTAGTTTCTCTTCATATATCAAACAGTAACTACATGCCTAGGCAAGATAACAAAGTAGCTCACATTTTGGCATAACATGCAACCTGGTTACTAAGCCCTCATGCATTGGTATGGCTAAGCGTTATTAATTGTCGCGGGGTGACGGGAAGAATGCTGCAATAAGTCAGTCGACAATAATTACTCAAATTTTCTTACGACTAAAGATGGAACTTTGCTCTGCATGATATATTCGGTAATGATAGAATTGCTTATTGCATACTAGATTTTCTTAGTTGTAGCAAACTAATGCAATTAATACATATGTTAGTTGACAAGAATTACTTTAATTTCGTTATGACTAAAGATGGAACTCTACTCTACATGATGTATCTGATAATGATAGCATTGTTTAATGCATACTTGTTCTTGTCACTAGAATTCTACATACATTGCCAGAGGAGGAGGAGGAGAGGCTCTGGTTCAAGGTTTATTTTCCAGATCCATACAGACACCTTTCAGATATATTCTTGTCACTAGAATCGTATGAGAAGAGTTAAATGCTAGTTGAAATATGAGATCCACAGAAAAAAATTAAAAAAAAAAAAAATAGTAGAAATAAGAGAAAAGTTTGATGATAATAAATTCTTCACCGACCAGGCACATGCAGAAGTAGATAAAAGACCATACATCTAATAAATGTTCCCATTAAACCTTTACTTTTCTTACTATGTAGTCTTCCATGCTCCATCCCATGTTCAATACTAGAATTATTTATCTACCTTAGCGGGTAGTTGCAGCAGTTTGCATGCGTATACGCCGTGGTTGTTATCTATTTAAGTATTTTTATGGTATAAGGTTGTTATCCATTTAAGCTGATCGATACCCATAATGTTTATTTTGAGTCCCATTCAAGTAACATATAATCTCTCTCTCTCTCTCTCTCTCTCTCTCTCTCTCATGGCTTTTGTGAGTGTGTGTTAAAAGTGAGGAACTCGTACCTAACTCCCTGGCATTCATTGGTCAGGAGTGATCCTTTTGAGAGGTAGTACTGAAATATACATAATAAGTATATCAACTCATACCTCTCCTAACATCTTAGTGTTTTGGGAGAGTTGTTTAATTTAGTTCTTAATATTACATTAGCTCATTGGCACACTGACATGTAATCTAGAAAACAATCATATTACCATAATCACTTGGGCTGGGATTACATACGAATGAAGTTTCCTACTGGTGCGTTCTAACAGCATCAAGGGGCTTACACATCAGTGCCAAAAAGTGGCTTACACTTTAATTTTGGGGGGCACTTATCACTTTTCAGCGCTGATGTGTCCGCCCCCTGGCTCCATTCGGATGCATCAGTACGAATTTCATTTGTACCTAATCTTTTCGGCAGTCACTTTGTTATGCACTTCTGTTAACAGTGTAAAAGTGCCAAGATCATCCTCTTCTGTAATTTACTGGCATAAGATGCAACCAGAATCGAACCTCTCCCAATCTTCTATATATACACCACATACTTGGGTGAACCATTTATCTGCCAAACTTTCAGCACCCTCAAACTGGCAAATCGCTTCTTATAATTCCCACATGATAGTGCTCACAAGAAAATTCCAAAGATTAAGTACTGCATAGTGCATACTCTAACTAGACTTTATAAAAACATACAAGTGAACATGGTGCAGTTATAAAGTGCATGAATCCTATTTAAGATTCCATTCTATTGCATTAGCTGCTGAAGAAAGTCATTGCATCAGTGGTTAGAATCATACGTTAAATGGAAGATTATAGACTATGGTTTTGTGTCTATAACAAATGTACAGTACAGATTACAGACACCCCACAACGTACGCTACACTTTTCATTGGCAATGACTTTTCTAAACTATACTTCTTTTGAGAGAAAAATTTTCTGTGACCAAAAAAGTTAAAAGCATAAAAAAAAAAAATGCTCAAAACAAAAAGTAGGTTCATGCAGCCATATCCTCTGCAACTCCTTGTGGTGAGTCACAGGTGAGCCGAAATACAAAGAGGGGTGGGGCTGATACACGTTTTGCAGGGCCCCACACACCTTTGTGTCTTGGCTCACCTGTGGCTCAAAATTCAAGTACACCACTTTTCAGTCTCAGTCTGGTGTGGTCACAGAGGGTCACATGTTTTTTGATCAGAGATCATTTGTTTAGCTTACTTTATATTGGTAACTAACAAGTTGCGAGTCTTATACAGGAATATAATGAAGAGTATAGAATATGAATTTTTCTTTTTTACTGGTGAAAATGTGAAAAAAAAAAAAAAAAAAACTAAAAAGACTAGAAGAGTGAGCTTTCATTCTTATTTCCCACTTTGGTAATAAAGAGTGATTCATGCTCTTAGGCATTAAAGGATAATGAAGTAGCAGCCATGGGAAGGTTGAGATGCGTTGGATTTTCTGTGAAATAAAAAAGAGGGAATCATCCATTAGCCAATAAAGTCACATCTCCAGCTACACCAACGCTTTATGATAATGTGAACATTTAAGTGTGGCGAACTGTTAGACGTTGAGACCATTTAATGCGGCCAAAACAACGACCTCTATATAAAGGCCTTGATGTTTTAGAATGTAACACAAACGAATTACCACAAGCATTTCTCCTCCAAAGATGACACGAGGCGCTCGGAGGTTTGCTCTTTTGTCAGTACTACTTTGTTTTAAAGTTCTTGTGGTGAGTGTTCTTGCTAAAGATGTGACTGTGAAGAATGATGACGAGAAGTTCCTTATCTTTGGGAAGGGAGGTGGGTTTGGTGCTGGGTTCAGTGGCGGAGCCGGCGGTGGATTTGGTGGCGGCCATGGCATTGGCATTGGTGGAGGGCACGGAGGAGGTGCTGGAGGTGGGTTTGGTAAGGGTGGTGGTATTGGCGGTGGGTTTGGTAAAGGTGGCGGAATCGGTGGTGGATTTGGCAAGGGTGGCGGAATAGGTGGTGGGTTTGGTAAGGGTGGCGGAATAGGTGGTGGGTTTGGTAAGGGTGGCGGAATCAGTGTTGGGTTTGGCAAGGGTGGTGGTATTGGCGGTGGGTTTGGTAAGGGTGGCGGAATCGGTGGTGGGTTTGGTAAGGGTGGCGGAATCAGTGGTGGGTTTGGCAAGGGTGGTGGTATTGGCGGTGGGTTTGGTAAGGGTGGCAGAATCGGTGGTGGGTTTGGCAAGGGTGGTGGTGTTGGAGGTGGGTTTGGTAAGGGTGGCGGAATCGGTGGTGGGTTTGGCAAGGGTGGTGGTATTGGCGGTGGGTTTGGTAAAGGTGGCGGAATCGGTGGTGGGTTTGGCAAGGGTGGTGGTGTTGGCGGTGGATTTGGCAAGGGCGGTGGGATTGGTGGTGGGTTTGGCAAGGGTGGCGGAATTGTTGGTGGAATTGGTGGGGGTGCTGGTGGTGGTTTTGGTAAGGGTGGTGGAATAGGTGGTGGCTTTGGTAAGGGTGGTGGAATAGGTGGTGGCTTTGGTAAGGGTGGTGGAGTTGGTGGCGGAGCTGGCGGTGGATTCGGCAAGGGCGCTGGAATAGGTGGTGGAATCGGTAAAGGTGGAGGAGCGGGTGTTGGTGGTGGGTTCGGAAAAGGTGGAGGTATTGGCATTGGTGGAGGCTTTGGAAAAGGTGGTGGTGTTGGTGTGGGTGGGGGATTCGGTAAAGGAGGTGGAATTGGCGGCGGATTTGGAAAGGGTGGTGGAATCGGTGGTGGCATAGGCGGAGGCTCTGGAGGGGGAATCGGTGGTGGATTTGGCAGCGGTGGTGGGTTAGGAGGTGGATTTGGCAAGGGTGGGGGAATTGGTGGAGGATTCGGCAAGGGTGGGGTAATTGGTGGAGGATTTGGAGGTGGTAGCGGCGGCGGATTTGGATTTGGAGGTGGTGGCGGCGGCGGATTTGGAGGTGGTGGTGGCGGAATTGGTGGACATCACTGAGATTGCACGTTGCATGGCATGGGAACGAGGTTCAAGTTTAGTTTTATGTTTAACTGTCAGACTATCATTCTGTTTGTTTTGTATCGTGAATGAAATTTTAAATGAATTATCATGATTCATTCATATCATTGTTTGTGTTGTAATTTTGAATATTGGATCCCTCACCAGACAGAGGGGTGGCAATTCGTGTAGGTGGGTCGGGTTCGTGTTGTGCTGTGGTAGGGGTATAAGACTATTTTACTCAACCCTAACCTGAACCTATTTATTAATTGTGTTAAATTGGGTCAACCTGTTTTGACCCGAAACACATTTAGGGTCAACCTGACCTGCTTATTTTCGTGTTAGCTTGTGTCGGGTTCGTGGGTTATGTGGTAATTTATCTTGGCAAGTCGGGTTAGTCGGGTTCATGTCGTGTCAAGGTAAGAGTATAAGACCATTTGGTTCAACCCTAACTGGACCCATTTATTAATCGTGTCAAAGCAGGTTGACTTATTTTGACCCGAAACACGTTTAGGGTCAACCTTAACCTGCTTATTTTCGTGTTGGGTCGGGTCGGGTTCGCAGGTTATGTGGTAATTTATTTTGGCGAGTTGGATTAGTCGAGTTCGTGTTGTGTCAAGGTAAAGGTATAAGACCATTTGGCTCAACCCTAACTCGACCATTTATTAATCGTGTCAAAGTGGGTTGACCTGTTTTGACCCAAAACACATTAGGGTTAACCCTAACCAGCTTATTTTCATGTTGGGTCGTGTCGGGTTCACGGGTCATGTCAAACATTGCCACCCTTACCCTTAATGGATTTGGAGGGTATTTTTGGAAAAAAAAATCACAAAAATTTAGGCGAGGTTTGTGAAATTTAAATCCCATTTTTGCATATCTAAAGGTTAAAAATGACTCTTTTTTTGTCATATGCCTATCCTAAGGTTGTGGATGCTCCTCCCTACTATAAAATGGACTTTTTCCCTTTAGGGTAAAGAGATCTTCAACACTCTAAGTTAATTTTTGAGAGAACCTTAAGAGGCATACTATTTTGAGAGCCCTCTTCACT
>JAOXJP010189641.1:0-12281 GCA_025762735.1 Platanus orientalis | reverse complement strand
AGGGGCTGACGCATCAGTACCAAAAAGTGATTTGCACTTTTTGGGGGGCACTTATCACTTTTCAGTGCTGATGTGTCACCACCCTGATGCCGTTTTCACAGTTCTCACAAGATTCATTCTCACCTAATTTTTAGTGTCAAATTTAGGGAAGTTTCTTAAAATTTCCCTCTTCTAAAAGTAGCAAACGAAAGACTATTAGGAGAATACAAATCCAATATTTTATCAAAATTGTACCAAATATGAACAAAATTTTGGTGAAATTTCACTAATATCCATATTCAATAAGGAATTCTATTTTTATACTTCTTTCGGCTATCGTGCGCTAGGTTGTGCACACCGGCATTAACAAGGGTAAAGAATTTTGATGGAAGGAAGACATAAAGGAAAGAAAAAGAAAATGCCTTTACAAATGGAAGTATTAAAGATGAAGTGCATTTTTGTTGATACAATGGTAGTTGATGGGGAAAGATACAGAAACCCCTATAAACCGATCCTGATAAACCAACAGTGTCAACCCTAAAGAAATACACCTAAGGGATCCTCGAGGAGACCGACCAAGGGAGGTCCCTTGACCCAAAAGATATCGAAGCCATCAGCGAGATGCCTAGCTATCTGGTGACCTCCCAACATTGAGGCACAACCAAGAAACATCGAGTCACTTATTCCACCATTCGGCATCCGATACCCCGAGTAACCTAGAAACATTCCCGGGATGTTGCCTGAACCACGTGACATCAAACAATGGGGTCATGATCACGATAGACATCAGATCTCTCTAAATCCCCGACAAACAAGAAAGGTAGAGACCCAACTTTCTATATTTGGAAATAAGAACAATCCAGAAACCGTTACTAGAAAGGAATATTTCTTGCGGCTAACCTGACATTCTAAAAAAAAACAGAGATGATAGGGGAAATGTGGCGAAGAACATGGGGGAAAGAGACATGCAATATCTCATTTGATACACCACTACTTAAGCCTATAAGTAGGCCTAACGACTCACTAGGTATGAGATAACAAAAAACCCTAATTGGAATAACTTCTCTTCTACATCCCCCAGCCGTTTGACTTGATCGTCAAAGAGCTTGAGGCCAGCCCCCCGTCGGTGTCTAGCTAGTTGACTCTTTCTCTTTCGGTGTTGTGTAGGGTTTATTTCCTCAAAGATCTGCGTTAGTCGTGCGACCATATAATGGGTATAAGGGCCTCCTGGTTCCATACGCCATCAGTTGGTGCCGTCTGTGGGAAAGGCGTATTTTCCTGAGAACCTAAGGTTTGCATGGTTGAGACCAGGTTGATGGCGGCTTAGCACGATCTTAGCCCCGAGGTAGATAGACAAGAAACCTTTGTCTCCAATAGAGGATGCCGTGAAACTCCACAGGTAGTTGTCTTTGAGCAGAGGATCCAGGGTTTAATGGCGAGTGTGTAGTTGCTGATGGAACAAAACTGAGAAATTATACAGGAGCTAAGAAGCCGAAGAGGCGAGCCCGAAAACTGGGACGCGGAATAAGGGGGATCCCATGCCCCTCCCGTCGAAAGTCGTGATGGTGGCTAAGGACAAGACGACGAAGCTGGAAGCACCACAGCATCTCGGTTCTAGGAGGCAAGCCAGCTTAGGGAGAGGATTCATACCCCTGACCTCTGAGAGGAAAAGATAGAGGATGTAGGAAGGGAGATGACGACCATGAAGGAAGCTATCAAGGGAAAAGCCTTAGCCACCGTTGATGAACTAATATAGAGAACGAAATATCCATTAACTCCGGAGGTGATGGTTTAATCCCTACCCGACAAATTCAAGCCACCTTAAATGGAAATGTTTGATAGCGACAAGGACCCCCTTAACCATTTGAAAGTGTATAAGACGCACATGAACCTCCAGGTGACCCCTGATGAAATCATGTGTCGGGCCTTTCCCACAACTATCAAGGGGTTTGCCAGAGTTTGGTTCAGTTCGCTGAAGCCTGAGAGCATATCGAATTTCACAAAGCTAAGTCGGCAATTTGTCGGCTGTTTCATAGGCGACCAGAGACACCAAAGGCCTGCCACCTACTTGTTAAATATCAAATAAAGCAAAGACGAGTCTCTCCGAGATTATGTGTCACAATTCAATAAAGAGATGTTGTAGGTGGACGATGTTGAGGAAAAGGTGATTGTGGCTACTCTCATGGAAGGGCTACTGCCCTCCAAGTTCTTATTCTTGCTCTTGAAAAATTCCCTGTCTCGCATGACTGACTTCATGGTGAAAGCACAACAACACATGAACGCTGAGGATACTCTCAACACTCGACGAGAGCGGGATGTCTAGGTTGTCTCATATTTGAACAAAAGGAAAAGGGAGCAGTAAGCCCCTTGGGAAGAAAGGGGCCCTCAGGCAAGGGGAGGTAACGATAATGGAGGGGCCAGGCCATAAGTTAACCTTCCCTTGAGCAGGTTCTAGAACTACACCCTCTTCAATGCATTAATGGAACAGGTGTTCTGCATCTCAAGGACGACCCGAGCATCAAATGGCCCGAGAGAATTCAGGCCTCACTAGAAAAGAGGAATCACAATAAGTATTGTCGCTTTCACTTGGATCACGTCCACGATATAAACAATTGTTTCAACTTGAAGGAGTAGATAGAAACACTTATCCAACGAGGGTGGCTGCAGAGATTCGTTGCACGGTGGTCCTCGGTTAGATGTGAAGATACCTGTCTGGACCCTCTTGCTCGGGAAGAGAGAAGGCCAGGAGGATCGATAGGAGAGATTAGAGTGATAGCCAGTGGGCTTTCCAGGGGAGAAGAGTCCAGCTCAGCAAGAAGGTCACATGCGAGGTAGATTCATGTAGAAAGAGACCGACAGATGATGATGACAGAGAGGCTGACTAAGCAACACAAGGCAGAGCATCCCCTCATCACCTTATCTGTAGAGGACACTTGAGGAGTGAGTCAGCTACGTGATGACTTGCTAGTAGTGATATTGGTCATCTCGAACTACATCACACATTGTGTCCTTATTAACAATGGAAGCTCAATAGACTTCCTCTATCTCCCAGCCTTCAACTAGATGTGTATTGGATGAGATAAACTCAAGCCAATCCAGACACCTTTGGTCAGGTTCACAGGCGGCAGACTGCTCCCCCTTGAGACCATAGGCTTGCCATTCACTATCGGGGTAGGTGACCGGCAGATCACTAGGGTAGTTAATTTCTTGGTGGTCGATTATCCCTCTGCCTACCACGTAATTCTTGAAAGGCCGGCGCTGAACCGGCTGAGAGCAGTAACCTCGACCTACCACCTTTTGATGCATTTCCCAAATGAAGGAGGAGTTAGGAAAGTCAGGGGGGATCAGGTGGCAGCCCAAGAATTTTACGTGGCCTTACTCAAAGGGGAGCCGACCCTGAAGGAGACTATGTCAATTGACAGTCTGGAGGTTCGAGATGAGAATACATGAGTGGTAGTAGAACTGGAAGGTGAACTTTAGAGTATTATCCTCGACTCAACAATGCCAAACAGAGTAACCTAGGTGGGATCAAACCTGTAGGAAGACTTCAAGAGGCAATTACAGAGTTTCATTATCAGTAATTGAAATGTGTTCGCTTGGACACATAAAGATGTACTAGGGATAGACCCCCGACTAGCAATACATTAACTCAATGTGAACCTGGCCACTAGGCCTGTCAAGTAGAAGAAGAGAAACTTCACCCCAAAAAGAAACCAAGTCGTTGTCGAGGAAGTGCAGAAATTGCTCAAAGCTCGCTTCGTCAGGGTGGTCCACTACCCCAATTGGTTAGCGAATGTAGTCATGGTACGAAAATCCAAAGGGAAGTGTCGTATGTGTGTCGACTTCACCAACCTCAACAAAGCATGCCCAAAAGATAGCTTTTCACTCTCGAGGATCGACATGCTGGTGGACTCGACGGCTTGCTGCCAGACCCTCAGCTTCATGGACGCGTTCTCAGGATATAACCAGATAAAGATGCATGAGTCTGACCAGGTGAAAATAACTTTCATCATTGACTGAGGGCTTTATTACTATGAGTTCATGCCCTTTGGACTAAAGAATGCAGGAGCAACCTACTAAAGACTCGTCAATGAGATTTTTAAAAACCAGATCGGGAGGAACTTTGAGGTATATGTGGACGACATGCTAGTGAAAAGCCTCATAGTCGAGCAACATCTGTCGGATTTGAGTGAGACATTCCAAACCCTAAGGAAGTATAAAATGAAACTCAACCCCGATAAATGTGCTTTTGAGGTGTCTACTGGGAAATTCCTTGCATTTATGGTCTCCTAGTGAGGATTAAAGGTGAATCACAAGAAGATTAAGGCCATAATCAACATGCAACCACTAAGAAACAACAAAGAGGTACAACGATTGGCTAGGAGGGTCGCAGCTTTGAGTAGATTCATATCCCGGGCCACAGATAAATGCTTTTTATTTTTTTGTCTGCTGAAAAAGGTGTTCCACTGGGATGAAGAATGCGACAAGGCCTTCCAGGAAATTAAGGACCACCTTGGCTGCTTGCCATTGATCAATCAACCAAAGCAGGGCAAGGTGCTCTATGTGTACCTATCAGTATCGAGAACAGTGGCCAGTTTAGTGTTAATCAGGGAGGAATGTGGAGTGTAAACACCGGTATATTACACTAGTAGAGCTTTCAGGGGAGTAAAGGAAAGATATCCGAGAGCTGAGAAGATGGCATTTGCACTGGTTGTCATAGCCCAACGACTAAGGCCCTACTTCCAGGCCCACACTATCTCGGTGCTCACTGATCAACCACTTAGGACCATATTGCACAAACCCAAGACCTCTGAAAGACTAGTCAAGTGGTCAGTGGAGCTGAGCGAGTTTGACATCGAATACCCATAGCTTATGAGTTCTCAGCATAACAAGGACTAAAATTAAAATTCAACACCAACTCATAGCTTATGGTAGGACAAGTACAAGGGGAATACAAGGCAAAGGATGATCGGATGAAGCAGTACCACACACCGGTATTGAAAGAGAAGTCCCAATTTGAGCATTTCGCCATACAACGGGTCCCATAGGGTCAAATTGAAAAAGACGACAGATTGGCCAGACTCACATCATCGGTCGTGGAAAATCTCGACCCTGGGATTTTTATAGAGTGTTAGACCAAGCCAAGCACCGAAACCAAAGAAGGCAATGAGGTCAACATGGCTAGCCCTGAGCCTGAGTGGGCCAGCCAGCTCGTAAAATACTTAAAGAGCGGTGAATTGTTTGAGAACAAGGATGAGGCAAGAAAGGTGAAAATAAGGGCGAGTTAATATATCTTCTTCAACAACACCCTTTATAAGAGGAGCTTCACCCTCCCCCTACTCAAGTGCCTATCTAGAGAGGAGGCCGATTACGTGCTTCGGGAGATACACGAGGAAATATGTGGAAATCACTTGGGAGGCCAAGCAATGACCCACAAAGCAATCAGGATATGATACTATTGGCCCTCCATGCAAAAGGATGCCGGCTTGCTTGCCCAAAAATGTGACAAATGCCAAAGGTTCGCTAATGCCCCTAAAAAGCCTGTAGAGGAGTTGGTTCTAATAACCAGACCATGACCGTTCGCCCAGTGGGGAATTAACATTGTCGGGCCCTTTCCTCGAGGAAAGTGGTAGATGAGGTTCTTAGTAGTAGCCATCAACTACTTCATAAAGTGGGTGGAAGCTGAACCCCTGGCTAAAATTACTGAGAAAAACATCTGAGACTTCACCTAGAAATCAATAGTGTGTCGGTTTGGGATTCCCCGAGTGCTAATTACTAACAATGGTAAGCAGTTCAACAATGCCTAGTTCTGGGAATTCTGTACAGAACTCGGGATCAAAAACCATTTTTTCTCCCTGGGTCACCTACAAGCCAACAACCAAGTGGATGTCACCAACATGACACTTCTGAGCATCATTAAGAAGAGACTCAAGAACTCCAAAGGCCTTTGGCCCCAAGAACTACCAAACATCCTATGGGCATACCGTACCATGGTAAGGACCCCCACCGGGGAGATGCCATTCCTCTTGGCGTTTGGGACTGAGGCAATAATACCAGTCGAGATCAGGATAGCCACATATAGGACAACAAATTTCGACTCTGATAAAAATGAGGAGGGCCTCAAGAATAATCTCGACATGCTGGAAGAGAAAAAGAACAATGCTACACTAAGGGTAGCCGCCTACAATCAAAAAATGACCAAATACTACAACTCATAAGTCAGGGTGAGAAGATTCGTAGTTAGGGATTTGGTCCTAAAAAATGTAAGCTTGGTGACATAAGAACCAACAGAGAGAAAACTGAGTCCAAATTGGGAGGGGCCTTATCGGGTAACAAGTTGTCACAAGCCCGGGACATACCGCCTCGAGACAATGCAAGGGGCGCCCCTACCACGATCATGGAATGTTGACCACCTGAGAAAATATTATAAGTAAAGCAGATGTAATGATTTGACCCTAGTTAATGAAATGTTCTTACTCTGTAGAACCAGGAAAAATTTCAGGCCCTCGTGCCCGGGTTACAAGATTGACCCTTAGGTCACAAGATTGACCCTAGGTCACAAGAATGACCCGTCCCTTAGAAAAGCTTCAGGCTCTTATGCTCCGGTTATAAGATTAGCTATCAGGTTACAAGATTAACCTTCGGGTTACAAGATTAACCCTTAGGTTACAAGATTGACCCATTCCCTATAGGAGTTTCAGGCCCTTATGCTTGAGTTATAAGATTTACCCTTAGGTTACAAGATTGACTCGCCCCTTAGAAAATTTTCACGCCCTCATGCTCAGGTTATAAGACTAGCCATTGGGTTACAAGATTAACCCTCAGATCACAAGATTAACCCATCCCTTAGAGGAGTTTCGAACCCTCGTGCCTGTGTTACAAGATTAGTTCTCAGGTCACAAGATTGACCTCAGGTCACAAGATTGACCCCTCCTTTAAGGGAAAAATCATGAGGCAACGAGAAGTCTCAAAAATCAGCATAAGCAAAGACTTCAGCAAGTAAAGGCAGGGCCCAAGGCACGTCGAGACGTGGGCATCACAACTAAAATCGATTCTATGACACCAAGTCAGTATAACTACTCCTTATTGCATACAAAATTGAAACAGGGGCATAAGGGTGCTTGGTGACATTGTCAAAGGAAGACCCCTGCGAGGGGTAAAGGCTTGAGCCCAAAAGAACGTCACTAGGAACCCTTACTTATCCAAACCATAAGAAACCAGATGAGTCTTCTTTCTTTTTCCTGAAAAATTATTTAAGGGTAGTGCACCTGCTTACCAAAGGAGTATTATCCCTGAGGCACATCTACACTTAGAAAAAATTATCGTTATCTATCTCCACTCATGGGGGGAGTATTATCCCCGAGGTGTATCTACACTTAAAAAAAAATTATCGTTATTTATCTCCGTTCGTAGGGGGTGTATTATCCTCGAGGCGCATCTACACTTAGAAAAACTTTCCCTCGCCTATCCATGCTCTCTTTAAGGTTATTTACCCAGAGATGTACTCACACTTAAAGAAATTTATTAGCTATCTATGCACTCTTAGGAGCCCCTATCGTGGCCTACCCCAACATGCCAGGGAAAGCTTAGAAGAAACATAATCACTATGACATACATCTATACTTAGAAAAAATTAAAGGAAAAAAGTTGCAACAAGAATAGAGTACAGAAAAGCGGGGGCAAAAAGAAGACTAAATTTACATATTAAAAGCTTACAAAAGGTCACAAAAAGAAAAAAGAAAGGAAAGAAAAATAAAAAGTACAATTACACTAGGGAGTCGAAATCCTTGGAGGTGGCACCTCCCGACGCAGCAGCTCTATTTTCCTCGACCACTCCTTCCCCTTCCCCTCCTTTTTCGCCTCCTGCCCCCTCATCTTCTTCTTCCCCCTCGTCAGGAACAAAGGAAGATAAGTCTCAGTTCGGGTATGCCTCAGCTGCTATCTTTGGAAAGTTCTTAATCCCCTCAAAGAAACACCTGGCCTTGATGACCTTGAAGGCATTGGAGGCTAGGTAATTAGGAGTCGTCATTTCGATGGCCCTTTCCCTCTCCTCCTCGGTCCAAATCTGTGCCAGCTCCACGGTCTCTACCACCTTCTTACTGACCATCTCGTAGAGAGTTGTGGCAAACGAGTCTTCAACAACAAGACAATGGTTCCTTTCAGCCCCGAGTTCGTCCCTGACTAGGACAATCTCCTTCTCGACCGACCATAACCACACTATCAACTCCTCGATGTGGGCCTCACACTCCTCGACCTGAGCAACCATATTGGCCTTATAACCCTTGGCCCAAGTGACCCTATCCTGGACGGCTCGAATCTTCGCATTAGGGCTTTCACGTGTTACATCGAGCTCGGTGTTGGCCTTGGCAAGGTGACTCTGGAGATCGCCTCAGACTCTCTTGCTCGTCTTGAACCTCTGGATAAAGGCTGCCATCAAGGCCACAATCTAAAAAAAAGATAAAGAAAATAGTGAAAGTATAGACGCATAAACGAAACAAGAGAAAAGCAAAATATAAGGGGATTACCTTGGTGGCATAGTGTATCGTCTCTCGGTAGAGTGCAAAAGGGCAGAGAGATTTCTTTAAGGACTCGAGGTCCTTGGGGGGGAATGCCCCCTAAAAGATAATCCACCCAGGGCTTAGCTTTGACATCTACAATGAGGGCCCGGATGAAGATTGGGCCCCCTCTGGTGCCGAGGATGAAAGTTCCTGAGCGATTGTTGCATTAGATGTCAATGCCGCACGAGAGGGGTAAAATGTCGTGACCATGGAAGGAGGAACAACCTCCATAGCTGGGGCGATCTCAGGGGAAGCTGCCACTTCGCCCTTGGTAGTTGGGAATGGAGGAGACCCAACAATCTCCATCTCCAAGTCCACAATAGGTATGGAGGCCCCGGGAGCTGGCGGTGGCACTGGCTGGATTGGCTGAGTTGGCGTCGGCATGGGGTTGACCTTGGGAGGCTAAGTCTTAGAGAGCCCCCCACTAATGAGGTGCCACCTCAGCTTATTTGACGTTACAGCCACCCCCTGGCTTGCTGCCCTAGCTTCCCGCACCAGAGCCAAAAACCTCTTATTTGTCCTCATTGCTACACATAAGACATAACCGAGATGAGAAGTTAGTCGCACAAAAATAAGAGGAGAGAAAGAGAGGAGAAAGAGAAAGCACGACTAGACGACACAAAAAAGGGGGGAAGAGTGAGCTACCTGGGTAATGCCCAAACACACACTGATGGAGGTGCTTAAGGGTAGCAAGGTTAGGGTAGGCGTGAGATGGGTGGTTCATAACCTCCCGAATACGGGGTTCCTCCTCCGGGGATAGCATGCCTACCTCTGAAATTGACATAAAAGAAAAAGAGAAAGACAAATGCATAAAAAGATAGAACAAATGGGGAAACAAAAAAAAATGGTGAATCACGACTCACCAACAGGGTTGATGGCCGATGCCCAGGCCCAGTTGAACTTTACTAAGGGACGTCCCCCAAGGGGTACTCCCAGCCTTCGTTAGAAATAAAGAAGTATCAACCCCTCCACCCACTGTTAGAGCTCGGAAGCCCGGTCATCAGGGCTGTAGTCGGTCATTGCTGGAAAAATAGAACCAGCCCAGCTCCTGTTCTTTTGGGAAGTAGTAGTGGAAAAACTCGTTAAGGGTGACGTGGCCCTTAAACATCAACTCCCATAGGATCATACATTCTATGGCTATTTGCCAGATATTGGGCATCAGTTGCCTTGGCACCAACCCGAGGCAGAATAGCAGCCCCCTAAAAAATGAGGAAACCAAAAATAAAGACCCACTAGAAAGGCCTGCTCGTACAGTGCCACACTGTCGGCAGGGGCCTCGAAGGCCTGGGTATCCTCGGGGGCAGAGAGAATGACCCCCTTGGGAATAAGGAAAGTTTGATGAAAGTGAGTCAGGGCTCACTCCCCCAACTCAGAGGAGTAACTAGCGGTAGTGAAACCTGCTCGGGGGCAATCTCCCCCGCCGCCTTTTAGGCATGAGATGGGGCTGGCTCGGTGGCCTGCTCTATAGGGTTTTGATGGACCTCCGACATGTTGTCAGCACCGTCGACCATCTGGTCAACGGTATCCCTGGACACCATTGGGTAAGGGTCTACAAAAAAAGGAAAAAACGGAGAGGACAGAGAAGCAAAAATGCCGGAGAAAGGGGAGGTAGAACTACAACGAAACCACAACAATATGAAATTTTGAAATAAAAGAGATAGTTAAAAAAAAAGAAGAAAAAAACTAATACAAAATGGAGATGGAATACTTGGATAGGGAACAAACTAGGGATTGACACTGGAGACGGTGAGTAGCAGCGGTGACTGAGTGCTGAAAAACAAAGAGTTTGTCGAAAATCGCCTAGAAAGCAAACACAGGCATAGAGGATGGTAATAAGTGATAAAGAAAATGAACCCTTAATTCAGGAGATGTATTTATAGGTAACCCCGAGTATTCCCAACCCTACATGTGTCGCACATCAGAGCGACAGTGAAATTAACCCAGGAAATGGGACAACACACGAATCTCAAAATTATTGAGGGATTTGAATACAACCGTTCGATGACTTAGGGATCTGAAGAGACACGACGCTTAGTATAACTTGTAACCAGTGCCAACACTCCCCCTCGGTTACTAAAGCCCAGTAAATGCAAAGCCATCATTAGCACCTGTCCTCAATCAATGTCACATCGGTAACTGAAATGGTGAGCCACATGCATCGAAATGAAAAGTAAAGGTCACAAATAGTTCACATTCCCGAGCCATGTAATCCTAGACTCGGGAATGAGGGGGGCAATTGATGGGGAAAGATATCGAGACCCTTATAATCCGATCCTGATAAACCATAAGAGTTCCGACCATAAAGAAATACACTAAAGGGATCCCCGAGGAAACTGACCCAGGGAGGTCCCCCGACCCAAAAGATATCGAGGCCATCAGCGAGAAGCCTGGCTATCCGGTGATCTTCCAACACCGAAGCACAACCAAGAAACATCGAGTCACTTATTCCACCCTTTGGCACCCGACACCCCAAGTAACTTGAAAACATTTCTGGGATGTTGCTTGAACCACTCAACATCAAGTAACGGGGTCGTGATCACGATAGACATTAGATATCTCTAAATCCCCGACAAACAAGAAAGGTAGATACCCAACTTTCCATATTCGAAAATAAGAACAATCCATAAATCGTTATCAGGAGGGAATATTTTCTGTGACTGGCCTGACATACTAAGAAAAAGACAGAGATGACAGGGGGAACGCAACGAAGAACATGGGAGAAAGAGACATGCAAGATCTCATTTGATATGCCACTACTCAAGCCTATAAGTAGGTCTAACGACTTACTCACCAGGTATGAGATACCAAAAAACCCTAATTAGAATAGCTTCTTTTCTACATCCCCCAACTATCTGACTTGACCGTCGGAGAGCTTGAGGCCGGCTCCTCTTTGATGTCTACCTCCTTGACTCTTTCTCTTTCGGTGTTGTGCAAGATTCATATTTTCAAAGATCTGGGTCAACCGTGCAACCATCTGATGGGTGTAAGGGCCTCTTGGTTCCATACATCAGTAGTCTTTCTAATCAATCATTTATAGTATAGTAAGAAACCTCTTAAGAGTTAAGCCTATTAAAAAATTAGGATAGCATCATTTTGTGAACAAGAAAATTGGAAGATTGACTCTGCTGTTTGATAGTAGTCATGAAATTCATTATGAAAATATTTCACAAGCCCCTTCTTCAATATACTAATCACACATTTCACATTAGAATCATCCATGGTAAGTGTCCCTTCAACCTAGCTCAGAAAGAAAAAACAATGTTGTTCTCAGAACATGCAAGTAAATAAAATTGAAGAGAAACTCAACAACAGGTTTGGAGACCTTGCAAGTGGTGTCTTCATGCTCTTGGGAAGAATTTTAGAGTAGCAGTGTATTCATCAATTGGACTGGCGTGTGCGGGTTCACCTACAATTCTTGATCTTTGTTTCATGGCTTATAAGATACTTCTAAACCCAGATAAATAGGTCGTGGCTCATTAGTTAATGGTGGGTGGGCGTGACCTCCTACCAAGGACGAAATGCTTCTCAAATTCAACAGGTACTTGTTTTATCTTGAACACTGAAAAAACAAAAGTCATATGATATAATTCCCAGTCAAATTTTCTTTGAAAGGAAAATCTGTAGTAGATCCATAACTTAATAAGCTCAAGAAGCCATGAAGCATCTTTCTTTTGTGCTTTTAGAACTTGACATATGGAGCATCCTTAGGGGTGGGCATGGGTCGGGCTCAAGCTGGGCCATGGT